>APFE031081685.1:44418-120066 GCA_000404065.3 Pinus taeda | reverse complement strand
TTGGTCAGCCGTTGAGACCTTCAGTGATTTACTGTGATAATTAGAGTTGCATTAAACTCACAGAGAATCCAGTATTTCATGACAGGTCAAAGTATATCGGGATCAAATATCATTTCATCAGAGACTATGTTCAGAAGGGAGCTGTGAAGCTTGAATACATTCCCACTGATGACCAGGTTGCAGATATTCTTACCAAAGCCTTACCACAGGGCAAGCATCTCTACTTCAAAGAAAAGATGGGTGTGGTGAGGAACACCTTCCTCGGTAAGAGGGAGTGTTGAGATTTGGTACCGGAGGACAAGTGGTTCCCTAAGGCTTTGATCTTTGGTCTAGGGAAAAGTGTTCAAAAGAATTTAATTTTTCTCCTAAAGTGACTTTATAATTTTTATAAAGTTAAATCTAATTTAAAAATGACTTTAAGTGATAAAGTTACTAAATTCTAATTTTAAAGTGACTTTAATAAAGTCAATGTAAAATTAGAAAGGAAAAGTGACTTTGGAAATAAATGACTAAGTGGGTCTTTATTAAAGTGGGGTGAATTAAAAAATAGAAAGTGAGATTTAAATGAGCATTTAATCTCAGCCCTTAATCTCAATCTATTTCAGCTTAGGGATCACCCAAAAGTCACTTAGGGTTAGATTAAAGGAGGAAAAGGTCATTCATTCTTTCATGAGCAGATTGAGAGAAGGAGAGCAAGAGAGCAAGGGAGATTTCTGGACAGGAAGGAGAAAGAGACAATAGCTTGGCACACATTCCAAGGCAGCATTTAGCAAATCCGTACAGCTGAGTTAGCACATAGTGAAAGGCAAATTTTGGCACGATTTTCTAAAAATCCGTACACTTGTTTGCACAGAAATCGAGGAGCAGTTTGCTAGCACATTTTCCAAGGAAGGCCGTACAACAAGTGGTTGTACTTTGGCACACAAATCGAGGCAAATCCGTACAGCATATTGCTGGGTGTTTCTGCATGCAAATCGAGGTCCATACAGCATATTTATGGCAGCTTGGCATGCATTTCTAGGCAGGTCGTACAGTAGCATTTAAGGCTAAAAGTGGGCACAAAAAACGAGGAGGCCGTACAGCATTTATTGCTGTTCTGTTTTGTTGTTTGCAAGTTTTTCCAGTTGGCTGTGAGGCACGGAAAACGAGATAAGTTGTAAAAGTTTGTTTGTTGATTTTTTTGCTGAATATTTTCTCACTGTAAAAGGCATTTTCCAGAAATAAGGAGTTTTCGAACTGGTTTTCCCCAAGAATTGTAGGGGGTTTTTCCAGGGTCACCTTGACCAAAAATCACTGTGTTTAAATGTGTTAAATGGTTGTTTGTACCTGCTGATTTTTATTTCTGCATTTTCCAGCATTCTGTAAAATTTCCAGAATTTGTGTTTTCAGCAAAATTTATTTTGCAGTGGTTGAATGTATGGATATGGGAAAGGGCATTTAACTATTTTGGAGAAATAAGGTGAAACTGAAAACCGAGGTGGGAAATGAGAAATTTTTACATGCTTAATGATATATGTGATACAAAATAACTGAATTGGAAATCATTGGAAAGTAATTATCAAGATCAGAAGATCAATTTCTACTTTGCATTATTGTAGAAAATTCAACAGAGAAGCTGTTGGAAGATTATTATACTCACAACATTTCCAATGTTTTTTTGATATTCCAATTTCTGCAGGAATTTCAGCAGAGATAGTGAAAGGTCTTAAGAGCTAAAGAATGTCAGGTATTGTAGATCTCTACTATGCTTGAGGTTTCCCAACAATAGTACTCATAAAAATTTTCATGGGGATCAACCATACCCTTAACTAGTGTAAAAAATTGAGTTAGGCTACTTAACAAGCATAATTCCTTATACAATTGATTTCTTTTTCTTCCACCCATCCATGAAGTAAACTTATTATTAATTAGATCAATTTCTAGATTAAAAAAACTGCAGTTTATGTATTTGTTGGATATCAACCACTTTTCAGACCAATTGGTCGAGATTGATAGTCAATATTTTTTTGACTTTTAGTTTATTCTTTATATCCTGTAATAAGCAGAGAGAGATCTAATGAGCAGCCACAGAATCGCAGAGAACAATATGTGTCGTCGCGATTTTCTAAAACATTAGAGGAATATTACAATCTCCATAAGGCAATGTTTAAAAGACTTTACGTTCTTTATTTATCTTTTTATTTATGATATCCATGTGGTGGCATTCTACATTTGGCATTAAAGACACTGTTTCATTTCATTCCACTTCAAAAAATATCAAACAAAATGCCAGATTAAGTGTCTCAGTCCTCAACAATTACAAATTACAGATGCCGGGAAAACATCTGAATAAAAACACAATGAAAACTCAGGATGTGAATTCCAAAGTGGCAAAGTCCAACCATATACAGTGACAAGTTGTGTATTGGAACTAAGGGAGTTTAAAACAGTACATGAAGCATACTTATCAGCATAAGTAGGTGACAAATATACCAGATAATTTGCCCTTTGTAGCACAGGCCCAAATGTTAGCCTTCCTACTTTCAATAGGAAGAGGATCTTCATGTAACTCTTCTGTTTATTTGTTGCAACTCTAGTGCACTTTTGACGTAATACAAGTTGTCATTTCAAAAAAATAAGACATGATAAAACCTAATACTTGGATGCACAAGAAAATCACCAAGCGTCAAATACATACCACCTTGGCTAACAGATGAAAGTGCTCTGGTTTGAATATTCAGGATGTTCTCCTGAGCTGAGACCTGCACGACAAAATATTTTTGAGTGCTGCCTTTAGCCAAAAGCTCTAAGAAACAATGCTCTAATCTTGCAAATAAATACAAATTACTTGAAAGACAAGAATGTGAAAATAAATTACTGAAAGTCAAAAGATGACAAACAGTTAATACTATCTGATAGGAATGCTCCCCTCTCCTTGTGTGTGTACTGTTTCCGCAAAATCTAGTAGGCCTGGTGCAAAGCCCTACTGGGTGGAGCCAGACCTTATGGCAACAAGAAAAAGGGTTGCAACTGTCACCTAGCAACCTTTATCCTGCTCTTTAGTGGTATTCAACCACAAAGGGAGACTTCCATGGATCACCTAAAGGATATTCTAGTACTATGATTCCATGTGATGAAGAAGAGGCCTTTAAAAGTTTAATGTTGGATAGAAAACTGGCAAGGCCTAGAAAGGACTAGATGTTCTATACTAGAATTCAAATACTCAATGCCTAGACCAAAGATAAGGTTGCCATAAGTTAGGATTTGTTTGATATGCAATAACAAGATGCACAATGTGATATAGCAGCCAAGGGAAAGGCACTCTAATGATAATCCACCACAAGGGAACAAAGGCCTTCCAATAGAGACTAGCATTAGGTTAGAAATTTATTTTCTATGGCCGTTAGGTATGCATAAACAGCAAAGGAAAGATGCTGTCAGCCCTAAATGAGAATGGCTAACCATGCACTATGCTAGATTCCACCTTTATTTGATTTATAGATGCAAGTCCTAATTTATGAGCTGCAAACATCCCCAAAATTCACTTTTATACATAAATTTGCCCTAAGAATCCTGGTGGCTAACCCTAGACGTCTAGGAATGGGAGAAAGAAGATGAAATTTGATAAAAATTATGGATGATCAACACACTAATGATTAGTGCCTTATCCTACTAGGTTTTAATGGAGCCTTTTAGGGCTAAATTTCAACGGAAACACTTTGATGGAATGTGGGGGGATGGCTAGGACATCCACTTTTAAAACCCTAACTATTATTTTTGTGAGGGGAGAAATTAAATATAGGGAATGCCCATTTAGAGTCTCCTTATCAGCTTTAAGCAAAACAATTTTGTATGGAATAGTGCAGCAATATTTCAACAACAATTAAACATTTGGTCATGGAATAAATAGAAACCCTCCTTCATACATCCAAAATATGCAAAATATCAATAATAAAACGTTAAAGTAACAAAATCCTACAAAGAAGCAATTCTTTCAAACCCAGAATAAGATCTCCATGCAAAAGATCACCTCCACAAGAAAATCGCACCATAAAAGATCATATCTTGCCCATTGTAGCAAAACAGAGTAATTTTCACTCTCTTTGGAGAGAAGAGAATAGAATGTGTGATGATGAAAAGCTTGAATACGGAAAGTCTCTATTTATATGAGACTTGTCTCCCAATCTCTACAACAATACAAGTAAAAACCCTTGATTACATGTTTACTTCGAGTGTTCCACGAGAGATAGGTTACAAGCCAACCCATAGCTCAAAAACATAACAAAAGATGCTAAAAAGACCACACTTGTGGGAGAAAATGCCGCGTCCAGATGATGTCATCCTCCAAATCAATTCTAAATGCCACAAGTGGGCTAATGAACGCTTCATACACTAAGGACTAGCTCCATGTCCATGGAATGCCTCCAAATCAGATGTCATTAGCATGGTACCCAACATCACCCTTGAAAGGGCAAGAGGGATGACGTGGCACTTTCCTACTCAAGCATTGGGACTAAAAAGTGATATCCAAGCCCTCCCCTATCAACTCAAGGATACCCATCATCAATTGTGCTCTAGAACAAGTCATGCCCATCAAACAATGCCAAGGCCAACTTAGGGGCATCTTGGGTCCACTAGGCACATCATCAATATCTTCAACACCAAGCTTCCAAGGCTTAGTGTTTCAACATTTGGGGGTACCTCGGAGTGTCAAGCACCATGTGGAATCATCAATTAGCCCAACACTCTGCTCTAGGTGGGAAACACTGCATCAAGAAGGTCATATTTGCTCTTTGGAACGTGTAAAATGGCCTCTGGTACGTTGTTGGACGGACTGATAATCATGTCCCCAAAGGCCTCTACTGCTATGATAATACCCCCTGACAAAACCCTGTCAACATCAAGTGATAATCAACAATCATTAGGGACAATAACCATAAATGCATCATAATGAACCATACCTAATGTTGGGGGCACAATAATACTTCACAGTGTAACACAAATCTCACCTTCAAATGTCTAACTAGATCAAGTTCCGTAAGCAAGTTACCTCCTTACGTTATGGATGTTTAGATGGATAACCCCATTAGGTGTTTCCAACCCCGAAGGGGAAGTGACATATCCCTAGTTAGCCCATCAATCTATAGGTGTGTGTGAAAATGGTTGCTACGAAGTGGGAAAGACTTCAAGATAAGGTGTCATAGCCAAGAGAACAGCTAATGGAGGTCAAGCATCATGAGTACATAGATGTAAGGAGGGAGCAATCATGGAGGCATGAGTTACACCATTCCCAGTCCTGCTTTTTCCACCCCTTTGGTGCACCTTTTACATCTTTATGATCTGCTTTGATTTGGGTCCATAGCTTGGAAAGCAAGCTTGCCTTTTGAGATTTTGTATTTAATACCCCTTGAAGATGAGTCAGTTTATCGCTCATCAGGGTTGGGCCAATTGTCGCACTGAATGTTGGGCAAATCAGGGGTTGTCACCCTGATCCCCAATCTCTTTGTTTAAGTTGTCTCCCAATAGCAGGCTAAGGGGGGTAGACCCTACAAATATGGAATGAAGGAGAACTAGTTGGGAACCAACCAGTTCGGGACACAATGAAGCGACCAAGTACTTGTTTTATATTTAACAAGACTTATGGGATTCGATTAGATTTAAGCAATTGAAACCAGTGCCTTATGGAGTCAACAATCTTGCTAGGAAATTTAGGACCATGTAATTGATTTCTGATTGTTGCTTGAATGGATAACTATCTTATATGAAGTGCAGATCCTAAAGCTAATGTGAGATGCAGGAATCTTGGTTAATTTTAGTTAAATGCCTATCTAAGTTTAAATTCTTCAATCATTTTTATATTGAACCTGATTTCGCAGTAACTGGCAGAGAGAAGATAAGGTGAAGCACACTGAGGTGATTAACGATACCTCTCCTAAAAATCTATGGTTCTAACGACTGCAAAGTCACCCTTTTAAATACTATTGAAAGCAGGGTTCTCAAGCAAAGATTGATGGGTACCTATCTCTCTATCAACCAAGCTTATGCTTGGAAGTCAATTTTGATTATGCATAACTAGATTAATATGCAAATGCACGAGATGATAAGAAGATGGGATGAAGTAAGATTCAAGGATGAAAAGCGCTTATGCCACAATCTACTTCAGAGTTATAAGCCAAAAACTTTTAATCACCCAAATAAAAATTACCTCACTTAGACAAAAACTGAAAGATGAGCTTCTCAGCAATATCACATTATAATGCTCAATTAAACCACAAGCTTATCACTTCAAATCTTTTTAATGTGATTATAGCTCAAAGAAAACAAAGGCTTCTTCTCAATTTAGTATCAATACCAATAGATGCTCAAAAAATACTCAGATTAGGAGACAAAATATATGCAATTTACCACAATTCCATGAAAGAGTACTTAACAATTACTTGAAAAATTCGCCAAGAAATATCCAATAATTCAAGTAATTAAACCATGCTTAGAGTTACTTTAACAACGAGTAATCTCAATAGATGTGAAGCATAAGAAAATGCTAAAAACCTTATCATGCAAAATACTTTAGCAATTCAATTTCGAAAATTTATTACCATGTAGAACCATAAAATTCAAATGCTTAAACACTTCAAACAATTCTAGAGTTAAAGTGATTTTTCTTAAATGACCCAAATCTAGAGGAACAATATAACAAATTATATATATATATATATATATATATATATATATATATATGCTTTCCCTATAGTCAAGCTTTAGAGATGATTTAAATGATATTTAAATGTGTTCACTATAGAGAAATTAAAAAAAATTAACACCACAAAATTTTCCCTTTAAAAATTTCAAGTCCCAAACATTAACACAAAAACCCAAAAAGGAACTTTAGATTAAAAAAAATTAATTATTCCCTCAGCAAATTTAATGTGCAAAGATTTTATGAATAAAAATTTTAATGTGGCAAAAAAATTTATTTTATTTTTAATGGGCCAAAGGCCACATAAAAATTTAATTCGAAATTAAAGAAAACAACAACAAAAAAACAAAATCACGCCTATCATAAGTCAAAAATTAAAAAGCCCCAAGGGATAGCTCAAATGGTCGAGTTCCCGTTGCTAAGCACTTTCCCAGTTGGGAGGTCACGGGGTCAAATCTCCTCGACGCCCTCGGGGTTAGGCCTGTTAAGATTGGCCGACAGGCAGATCCCTTCGGGTGGAACTGCCCCGATATTTACGGTGGATGTAGCGGCCACTCAATGACCGTGAACCATAGCTTAAAAAAAAAAAAGTCAAAAATTAAAAATTAAAAATAAAAAATAAAAACAAAAACAAAACAAAAAGAAATCAAACTTTCAAAACATAACAAAACACCCACCTAAAAATTAAAAAATCGAAAATTAAAAATTAAAAAAAAAAAAAATATATATATTATATATATAATCGTTTTGATTTGAACAAAAATTTTAGAGATGAAAAGCAAATCATTAAAAAAAATCAAATTTTTTGTTTTTGTGAAAGACCTAGCCCTAATGAATTCAAACAAAGGATAAAGAAAAAAAATGAAAAGAAGGAAATCATGAATGCCAACAAGGGCTTTTGAATGACAGTAGAGGAGAGGAATATCAACAAGGGAGCAGCGATTGCAGGTTGAAGGCGGCGGAAGAGAGATGCAATGGCGCGAGGAGGAGGAGTTCACGACAGGGGGAGGAGCTGCGATAGGTTCGAGGGAATAAGGGAGACGAGGGAGAGCTAGCAGGTCGAGCTTGCAGCGAGAAGGAAGCGGAGCTAACTGAGGGAGAAATGCAAAGACGAGGCCTCGTAGCAAGGGAAAGAAAACTTTGGGCAGCGAGGAAATGATGGACGCAGATAGTAGCAAAGGAAAGACGCGGAAGAAAGGGATGTGAAGTAAAGGATCACGCAGGGAGGCAGCGAATGGAGGCAGGGAGCTATGCTCACGGGAAAGAGGGAGTCAAATGAAGAGAGGGCCATGGGAAAGAGGGAGTCGAATGAAGGGAGGGCCACGGGAAAGAGGGAGAGGGAGCTGCGATTTGTGGAAAAGAAAATCGCAGATAGGGAAAGAAAGGAAAAAACACAAGGAAAAGGAAACAAAAAAACTGAGGGCGAAGGGATAAACAAGGAGAAAAACACAGCAGCAAAAGGAGGAAAGAAAATCGAATTTTTCCAAAGAGAGGAGAAAAACGCGGCAGAAAACGGTAGCCCAAGAATCCCATAAATTTATATTAAAAAAACGAAATAAAAATTTTTGCCCAGAATTTTAAATTTTAAGCCAACGTATTTCTGCAATAATGTTTGTTCTCAGGAAAAACTTCAGATTTGAATTTGAAACACTCGAACTGAAAATAATTTTGAATAATTTCGCTATAAAATGGTATTGAGGCCAAACCTTGCCCTCCAGGGTCTAAATTTGGCTTCAAATTAAACTTCTCTTTCAAATCTGCCCTGCAAAAAGAAAACAAAAACAAAAATACCCAGAAACCAGATATAAAACAAAATAAATAAAAAACCCAAGTTAAAAAATTTCCAGATCTAAAAAAAAAATTACAGATCTATGCACAAAAGTTGTAGATCTATCAGATCTGAGTATGAGTCCAACTCTGCTCCCAGACTAACCAGATTTATCAATTTTTTCCACAAAATATTTAAAAGATTGTTGTTTTGAGGCTTCTACGATTTGCATTGTGTGTAGAATTTTCTTCCGGAATTATCGCATCCATTATTTTTAGAATCGACGTTTCTAGCCGTCCACCGTGGCTCATCATCAAGATAGATTTATAAATGTGAAGGATAGATCCCCCGGGAGCTGGATAAATAGAGGAGTGAGCTATGTGGAGAGTGAAATTTTGCGAGCCGACAATCTCATTATTTATAATGATAATTTAATTAATTTATTTTTAATTTTTATTTAAATTTAAATAATTACTAATCTTCATAATTAATTATTTTTGTTTTTTATTAATTTTTTTTAGACGTTTAATTCATTCTACATAATTTTATTTTTATTTCAGAATTCTAATGTTTAGATTTCTTTTTAAGATCTTAAAATTATTAATAATCTTAATTTTGAAAAATTTCTTAAAAATTAAACCATTAATGGTAAAGTTGATATTGATTTTAATATAATTTTGGTTGAAATTGTTTTAACTAAGTTTAATTTAGTTAGTTGATGTTAATTTTTATTTTAGAACAAATCTTAAATTTTTAGAATAAATTTGTCATTCTAATTGATTTTTTATTTTTAAGAATTAATTTTTATTTTGCAATTTAATATTCATAATATATGTTGAATTTTAATTTTGAAAAAATCCTTAATAATTAATGGTGAAGTTAATTTTAATATTAATATACTTCTGATTGAGTTTATTTTAAAATTTTAGAGAAGTACTAGCCCAAAAACACCCTGCACAAAAAGAATTTATCGTTAGACAAATCCTAGAGCTTATATGAAGTAGGCTCTACAGAAAATATATGTTGAGAGTTGGTTGGTCCGACCGAGGACTATCCCCAAACGCTCAACGAAAACCTGATAGATCTCCAACAAACACTAGGTCAATCATTAAACCAAGTAGAGAAATAGAATAACAATGAAATTTCGGAGAAATAGAGATACCTGCTACTTCGATCAAAATTAAAAATGTTATTCTAGATCCTACAAACTAAATAAGATACATGTATTCAGATTATTCTAAGAGAGCTATTGATTGATAGTTTTCACATAATATTAAGCAGAAATTAAAACAATGTTACCATAGATTCATGAAGAGAAACACCACCGCAAGTTAATACCCCAAAGACTTTTGCATTAATTTCAAAAAAGTATACAAGAGAGCTTGAGAGCTTAGTACACAATTCAAAGATCAGATGAAAAGATAGACTAACACCGACCTCTAATTTAAAGGTAAAATCTCCAACGGCAAGTTGGCTTGATCCCTGTCAAATTAATCTCGACCGTTCATAAAGATTTAATTAATCTTTAATCGTCATCATTGAAATTAATTAATTTTTTGAGGGAAAATCAAATTTATCATTTAATTGATTTTTAATTAACTCAAAATTAATTATTTTGAGTTAATTTCCTCAAAAATTTGACTTTGTCTTAACCACCAAGGCCCAAAGGTTCAAAATTTCTTGATTTCCTCAACATTTCTTTGGCCGAGATCCTCCAAAAATTAACTTCTTTAAAGCCCACGAATTTCACCATTTGAGAATTTAATTTTACCTAGGACACAATTAATTAAATTTTTGGCTTAGGATTTAATTTAATTTGGCCAGAAAATTTGATTAATTGTCTAATAAGGGGATTAATAATTTTTCCAACCCTCTAATATTTAGCCATGGTGTCTAATTACAAGATACCATGCACTAAATAATTTTTATATGAAAGTTTTACAACTTAATACATGAAGGGGGAACACCTATTAGTTATAGGCCCTCAACATTTACGCATTTAAGCGACACAAAATATGATCTAGTAAACCAAGTAAATTGTAATAAAAAAATATAGCCAATCAACTAAAATTATTCCCAAATTACTTTTACAAAGACTCGATAAAAAACACTAGGACTCCCTTAATATCTTGACGACAAAATCCACCCTATCTTTGGAGTGAAGTTGTGATGCAGGAGCATGAGGCTTGAAGACAAAAGACTTCGAATTTCATTCCAAAAATACAATAAAAGTTTACAAGCAAAAGAGTGGGATCCTTTAGCTGTCACTTTACAAAGCTTTCTAGATAGGATTTGAGCTAGAATTGAAGGATTTGAATTATCTTGTAATTAATTCAAGTATTTAGGCTTAGTTGAGATTCTTGAGAAGAATATCAGGCATATTAGATATTATCTAAAATTAGGCAGATTCGATCCATTGATTAGGATTTGATTGTTGTATGTACAGGTATTTATGTAAGTTTTGAATTAGTAGAATGGGATTTTTGGCTATGGAAGATTGCAATGTAAAATTTGGAATCCCTCTTTATCTTTGTGAATACAGTGCATGAATGGTCAAATCCCAGAGGTTTTAATTTCCTTCGAAATATTTCTGAGTTTTGTTGAATTTCAGTTTGAACCCTTTAGAATTAGATTTTATATAATCTTGTGTTGTCACATCTAAATCTTCACTCACTGTGCATTGAAATAATCTGGATGTATTCAAAATCACAGAATATAATTTAGAGACTGTTGTGCTTATCAACAACCCCCCATTTACTAGTATTAGTAATAACATTAATAAATGGGGACCCTTTCAAAAAATCAATCCTAGCATCTAGTCATGCCTTTTTATTTTTAGAATAAAATAAGATGTCAAAACGGAACTTGCAAAATCATGGAAAATTTACCTTTTCATACTTTAGCGTATAAAACTTCACAAACGATGAATTTCATAAATAAGTGCCACATGGTAAAATAACCTAGAAGTAACTTTATACCCGGAAAATTGTAAATATTAAAATAATCCTTGAAAAGACCCTCTTTTAAAGGATAGATTCTCACATCGCAAAATGATTACGACGGACCTTCCTTATAAAAGTTACCCCATGAAATTGCAATCCACGAAATGCAAAATCATAAAACTCATATAATCGTCTCACATCGCAGTTTCAACCATGAAATGCTACTCAATAAAGCATAAGCAAATAGTGCGAAATGCGATAACATTTTGCATATCACATATCACATCAACTCACACGGTGGTAAGTTTTAAACGTAAACGAGTTTTTGCTATATTGCGTAGCAAATCGCTTTTATCGCAACTCAAAGGGCTCCCGGTTCTAGGAGAGTGCTTTCCAACTTTCAATGTGAAGTATTGAACATTAAGTTAAGGATAATGGTTCATTAGTGGACATTTATTAAAAGAATGATTACGATCAGGTGTGAAAGGCCATTTAACACAAGTTGATATCTTCTAACATGATTTAGAATTAAGACCCTCCATCACCTCTATTTCGTCCTTTTATTGATTTATTTTTGCATTTACTATCATTTTTATCCTATTCTGCTCTCCTCTTGTAACTTTCAGGGAAAACACACAGAGCAGGACATCCAAATAAATGATGAAGAAAGGAAAGGCACCCACTTCTGAGAAATCAACGATGACCCCCCTGTTCACAGATACTACTTGTAATCGAGATGTAGGGACGTCCACATGGGAAACTATGTATCAGCTATTAGAGGAAGAACAACCGAGAGCTATGGAAACAACAGTTATAGTGGATGGACGTATTTCTTCTGATGCTACTCTAACTGAACTTGCGTGCTCATTCTTGCACCGCATTGCTGCAAGACCAAAGATACTTCCTTATACCGACATGGTTAAGTGGATCATAGAAGATGCGGACATATCAAACAAAAAATTCAAGACAGTAAGCCAAGAATTCATAGGGTCATTTACTCCAGACAACCTAAGACTCATGTACCATCTACCAGAGCCGCAAGCCATCTACAATAGGCAATTTATCGAGAAGTTCAGCAAGGAAAATGAAGACCCGGCAGAATGCATGAAGAATTGGTCAAACAACGAAGAAAGACTTGAAAAAGATAAGCACGATATGTACACCACCAGTTCTCTTAGTTCCCCTTTCTGTTTTGTTGCCGCTATGTTATGTAGATTGTTTGGAAAACTAGACAGCACCAAATTCTCATTAGAATGGTTACCCCTAATACATGCAGCCGTCAATGCCACAATAATGAATTGGGCTCAAATCTTGTCTGATAACTTAGCTACAGCAATTTTCAAGTACAGAAGAAAAAGGAGTATTGCTTCGAGGGTTTACCCTCCATTTTTCATGAGCGCCTATGTTATGGATGCTGTTTGTTTTGGTTCCAAGTTTCCTCTTATGGGATGGAAGTGGACTGCTCAAAATCCATTTCCTATTCAAATATATCCATAGTTTTTAAAACCGGAACCAGTGACCAAACCGATCCACCTAATGAACTGGTTTACCGATCGAAACCATTCTAAGCCTATGCTGGATATTTGCAATCTCAAAGATCAGATGCAGAATTAGTCATAAGCATATTTTATTTTATTTTTGTTTTTTTCGCTTAAAATGAGGCCAATCTTTTAAACCTCCTCATCTATTTTTGTAATTTCTATTTTTCGTTTCATAGATTAGTATTTAAACCCCCTCTCATGCATTTAGAGAAGGGTCCATAAATTTTATCAAAACATTCTTCAGAACATGCACTTTTGTCCCTTTGAAAAGGTTTTGGTAAAGTTAATGGAACAGGATTTATTTTCTACTTGAGTTTAGCATCTTCTACTGAAATTGCACTTCTATACTCTTAGTTGATGTTAAATGATTTGAAAGTGGATCAATATTTGTTGGAGCACATGAGTAGGATGTATTACAAATGGTATCTCTTAATGCTTTTTACTTGTGTAGCAAGCAATAAATCATTTTAAGTTATTTATGTATGAAAGTTTAAATTCTTAGTTATCATTATTGCACTTTTGTATGATGATGATTTATTCTTTATGTTGAATATATGAACGACTTTTTATGCGATATATCTCTCATATCGTTTCGGCTAACTTTTTATACGAAACGATCATTATTAAACGAGTTCTCTTCTTATCGTAATTGAATGATCTTTATTATCAATTACTTTCAGAAATCATTTTAGATCGTATATATAAACGTTACCCCTAGGATATTTTTAAAGTTAGATGTTTTCTTTGATTATGATAGATTGCATATGATAGTTAGAAGATAGATCAATTTTAGAATAAGTATTTACCCCATAAAATCCAAAAAAGAAAAACATCATCCCGTTAGCACGAACATTATAAATAGATTGGGAAACTGGTCTCATCATCCCCAGTCGGAGCCACTATTCCAAACGGAAAAGGAGTTGTCCTGAGGTTCAGACCGAGTGGTTATCCCCCTTGTTGGAGTCCCGATTTTTCGAGCCTTCAACATTTTAGCATTAGAAGGAGGGCCTGACTGTGAATGACAAGTAAATCTATATCTTCACGCCATTCTAAGAGTAAAACTCCCTCACCATCACCCCAACTTCTCGTTCGCATTCCAAATCTCCTATCTTTGAACCAGAAGTTGAAAAGAAAAATACAGAGCACATTACTGAAATCCCAAACAAGCTAGATCATTCATCTTCAGAGCCCCCTGAATTACAAACTTTAATCCATAAGTTACAGGGGATTTCAATATCTCAAGAAGAATCTGAGTTATCCCAAGGTAGTGTCATTTCTCATCAAACCCCATTTCAACGACTGACTAGAGCACAGAGCGAAAAACTAGGAATCCCACCAGTTGAGTTTCCTCTACCGAGTCATAAGAAAGCTAAGAAAACACCCACAAAATCTCATAGTGAGGTTCTATCATCATTTTCTTCCGTCGCCCCATCCATATCATCACAAGGTCACTCATCCATCCCCCAACCCCAGATCGTGGTTCATACAGGTATAGGAGCAACATCCTCCTCTACCCAATCACCTTCAACTACTGCCACACCTTCTTCTACTCATATCTCGACGATGGCACAAAATCCACCATCGAGGCCATGGGCCAATCCAGGGGCTGTAAGAATGGTTGGACCTTTATCTCAATTACCAGCTCATCCTGAGCAATGGTTGCCCAAATTCAATCCTGACAATGGCCTATTTGCTGAAGAACACATAAATAATTTTATGTTATTTGTTAATTTGAATGGAGTAACAGAAGAGGACGCGGTTGTAAGATTACTTCCCTATACTTTACAAGGAGTAGCTGGATCATGGTATTTTTCATTACCATCAGGCTCCATTAATAACTGGGGTACATTTCAAGAATAGTTTTTAACAAAATTTGGGGATGATAAGTCCACAGCAACCTTAATAAATGACCTCTCCAATTTGAAAGTCGACCAAAAGGAACCAATTAAGGACTTCAACTCTCGCTTCAATAAATTATTGAACAAAATACCAACAGCATCTAAGCCTAGCAATGAAGTCCAAAATGAATGGTATATTTCTCCTTTACCTTCAAATTCAACCATCTTTGTAGACAGAGCTGCCAAGCCAACATTAGCAGAAAACATGAGAGAGGCAATAGCTGTGGAGAAACGTATCCTAGCCATAGAAAAGAAAAAAGCTTTAAATGAAAGGAAATCTAAAAAGGTGTCTTTTAGAGATGATTCTAGGAAGAAACAACCAAAAGACCCTTTCGACCTGGAAGGGTTACAAAAAGTCTTGAAGACCATGTCCAATGAAATGGTTGATATAAAGAAACAAGTAGCAAAAACCTCTTCCAAGAAATCTTTTAGAACCTATAAAAAAAATCCTCCAACCGATTCCAAACTTTCAAATGCTATAACAAACGTTGAGTCAGAAGGGGAAGAGGAAGAAGTTTCAGATGAGGAAGAAACCGACCATGAAGAAATCGTAGAACTACAAGGAATGTGGGACTTCATTCTTCCAAAAGAAGAAGATCAAGAAGCATTACCTGTTGAAGTAGAAATCAACTCGATCCTCCACAGTCTAGTACAATACAGAAAAACCCAATTCCACCTCCCAGGGATAAAATCGTAGGTAAAAAATCCTCACCGAAGTCTACTCAGACAAACCCAATCCAATCTAATTCGACATCTTCATCTAAAACGCTTTTCATCTCAGATGAAATGGAATACAACATTGTTGAAGATATGAAGAAAACCAGAGCAAACATTACTCTTCATGAGCTCAGTAAGTTAAAACATCAACAGAAATTACTCTTGAAAGAATTCAATGCAGTACCTACTATGCCTCTTCTCGCCGCTATGATTTCATAGGGTACTCAGGAAATGGGAAGACCTCCAAATAGCATTGCAAATAAAATCGACCCAACCGACATTACTCTGATTGGCAGAAGATCCAAATCCCATACTCCGCCATTTCTCCTTACTTTTGAAGTTTTTAATAAAAATTTGCACAATTGTCTAGTTGATTATGGTGCATCATCTAACATTTTACCTAGGACGGTTTGCGCTAAGTTAAACGTTCAGCCTCAGAAATCCGCAGTACGAATAGTACAGCTAAATCGATCTCAATTCGAAGTCGTCGAAGAAATTAATCAAGTAACCATAAGACTTTTGTCAAACCCAAAAGTGTGTCAAGTCATTGATATACTTGTGGCTGACATTCCTAAATTTTATGGACTAATCCTCAATAAAGATTGGTCAGAAAAGCTTCACGGTTACTTTGCAACCGACTGGTCTCATATGTGGCTTCCCTACAACGACAAACCAAATCAGATCAAAGTTGAACGAGAAAAACATCAAAAGTACATAGTGACAGAGTTAGGAGAAAACGAGCCTGTAGCGTATAGCAGCAACATAATCGGAAATTATTCTGTTGAGTCACTCTTAGGAAATTTCAACACTCACACTTCACCTTTTTTGGAAAATTCCATTTTATCTCAGATAGAAAATTTTTCTCAAACTAACACTTCTAGATGTATCGATTTTGTAGATAAACCAGTAAATAAAACCTTGTTTCGGAAATTATTTTTCGATGGTTCTAAATCCAACGATGGAGCAGGAGCAAGTTGTATATTAGTTAGTCCAAGAGGAGAAAAAACCATGTTAGCATGTAGACTTGAATTCGATTGCACAAACAACACCGCTAAATATGAAGCATTGGTTCAAGGGTTATACAAAGCAATCGGACTTAATATCAAATACCTTCAAGTATTTGGAGACTCTAAGGTTGTCATTAGACAAGAAATACTATACATTGTCTGTCAGGGCATTTGAAACACTATCAATCCCTAGTGCAAAACCTGACCTCACACTTTACAGCGTTTAATATTTCATCTATACCAAGACTCCAAAACGCTAGCACCGATCTTCTTGCTAATGTAGCTTCCAAGCTTATTCCATCAGAGGACTACAACCCAAATAGATCTCTATTGAATTAATTTTTAGACCCTCTATTCCCAATAACATTATCAACTAGAGAGTCTTCAACAATGACCCTGATATCGTGAGTTTTCTTACTTCAGAAGGCTCTTACAATGATCAAATAATTGACGAAGACCAACATGACAATCAACTGGAACAAGAAACAACAATAACGCTATACCAAAATCCGCAGTCAAGTTAGAGGACCTATATGACTTAAAGGACAGATTTAAACGATCCACCAATTCAAAACTCCAGAGTATGACTCTGAGATATGAATTAATCAATTTAAGGACGGACATGAAACCACAAAACATCAACCTAGGTCTTGGCCTGACATCTAAAGAAAAATCAGCTTTTATTCGATTGTTGAAACAATACAAGAGTGTCTTCGCTTGGAATTACGATGATCTTAAAACCTATGACACTTCAATTATCCAGCATACAATTCCTATGATCTTCGATGAAAAACCTGTTCAACAGAAATTAAGGAAAATACATCCTAATTTGGAAAGCCAGATTAAATCTGAGTTAAACAAATTACTAAGAGCCAAGATTATTTTTCATGTTAGACATTCCAGATGGGTGTCCAATCTCGTCCCAATCAAAAAGAAAAATGGCGATATTCGAATTTGTATAGACTTTCGCAACCTCAATAAAGCCTGCCAAAAGGATAATTTTCCATTCCCCCCCATGGAACAGATATTACAATCAGTCGCAGGGTCAGAGTTAATGTCCTTTTTAGACGGCTTCTCAAGGTATAATCAAATCTTAGTCCACCCAGATGATCAATTGAAAACTACGTTCAGAACGAAATGGGGCACCTATGCTTATAAAAAAATGCCATTTGGGCTAATAAACACTGGTGCCATGTTTCAAAGAGCCATGGACATTGCGTTTAAGGGATTAATAAACAGGTCAGTGGTAATCTACTTAGACGACATAACGGTATATTCTAAAAAACGTAGTAATCATCTAAGAGACCTAAAACAAATTTTTCAACGTTGTCAACAATATGGAATTTCGCTTAACCCCAAAAAATCTTTTTTTGCGTTGAGCGCAAGAAAACTTTTTGGATTCATAGTATCCAAATCAGAAATCCATATTGACCTAGATAGGATCAAGGAAATTTCTGAGATATCTTTACCCCATAACAAAAAAGCAATGTAGTCTTTCCTTGATCAAATAAATTTTGTGAAGAGATTCATCCCTGACTTCTCAAGGATTGTTTCACCCCTCCAAGCCATGATAAAGAAAAATTATCTCTTCAAATGGGGCCATTCGGAACATGAAGCGTTTAGCTTGATAAAACAAGCAATTATAAATGCCCCATCTCTAGCAACGCCGAATTTTTCCAATCCTTTCACTTTATATACATTTGCCTCCGAGAAATCATATGCCGCCATACTGACACAAGCAAATCAAGATAAATCCGAAACCCCAATTGCTTTCTTTAATTCAAATTTACAAGGAGCTGAATTAAATTACTCTGATGTTGAGAAACAGGCTTATGTTGTTTTCAAAGCAATTAAACACTTCAGACCTACCCTTCTCAAGACTCACACCAAAATAATAGTACCATATCCAGCAGTAAGAAATCTTCTAGTACAAAAAGATATGGGCAAAAAGAGAGCAAATTGGGTCATGGCTCTGCAAGAATATGACGCGGAAATTAAACCAACAAATATCGTAAAAGGTCAAGGTTTTTGCAGGATGTTGGCAGGAGCATCGAACATATCAGAGTCGCAACCAGAGATAGTGAAGTACAAATTTATGAGGTAAGTCTAAACGACTCTGAATCAAGATATGTTGATACCATTTTCTACCTAAAAAATGGATATGCCCCTCCACATTTGAATTACACAAAGAAAAGAGCCCTTAAGCTAAAAGCTAAACAATATCAAATCGTCAATGATGTACTGTTTAGAATGAATTATGATTCTGTTCTCCTTAGATGCCCCGAGAAATCTGAAGCAGAAAAAATATTGTAGGAACTCCATGACGGACCAGCAGGGGAACACTATGCAAGAGATGCTACAGCACACAAAATTCTGCGTGCTGGCTACTACTGGCTAACTCTATTTAAAGATGCACACAGTTACGTAAGGAGATGTAAGATTTGCCAAACTGTTGCTAGAAGACAGAAGAAACCATCATTGCCATTACAGCGAGTCAACATTGATTAACCATTTGAACAATGGGGATTAGACATAATAGGTGAGATCGTTCCTCATTCTTCTAAACAGCATAAAAACATCCTTACAGCTACTGACTACTTTACCAAATGGGTAGAGGCAGTTCCACTCAAGACAGCCAACTCTGAGAATATCATTGAATTTATAGATCAATTCATCATCACCAGGTTTGGCTTGCCTTTTGCCTTAATGTTTGATAATGCATCCTATTTCTCAGGCAATGCCTTGACAGAATTTGCTCTCAAAAGAGGTTTCAAACTCAAATATTCTGCTAATTATTATCCACAAGGAAATGGGTTAGCCGAATCAACGAACAAAAACCTTATTAGAATTATTAAAATGCCATGACAAAATTTGCTCTCAAAAGAGGTTTCAAACTCAAATATTCTGCTAATTATTATCCACAAGGAAATGGGTTAGCCGAATCAACGAACAAAAACCTTATTAGAATTACTAAACGGTCTATTGATCAAAACCAAAAAAACTGGCATAAGTCTTTAGTGTATGCTCTCTAGGCAGATCGAATAACTCAGAAACCCTCCATTGGCACTTCTCTTTTTAATTTAGTTTATGGGAAAAAAGTGGTCTTACCAACAAATCTAATTATTCTTTCACTAGCCTTAGTTCAATTCATCGAAGAAACTATTCCCTCATCCATGCAATTAAGACAATTACAAATTCTTAAACTTGAAGAGGAACAAGAAAAGCCCAAAATCACCCACGCGCATCATCAACAATTAGCTAAAGCCTCTTTTAATTCAAACTCAGTATCTAGAAAATATTTTCAACTTGGAGACTTAGTATTAAAATGGGATAAAGCCCATGAAGAGAAAGGCAAGCATACTAAATTCCAACGGATGTGGCTTGGACCATTCCAGATTATCGAACTCATTGGTCCATCAACTTTCATGTTACAAGATTTAGTAAGGAAAAATGAATCTTTACCTGTTAATGCACAGATCTTAAAGAAATAATTTCCATAGAAGATGATCTCTTCTATTTTTTTGTAGATCATAGTTTCAGTCAAGTTTTCTTTCGATAATAAAACAAGTTGAGAATGTTCACTTTTGGTTTCACGAAAAGAATAGTTTCTCATTTCAATTTTGTTTTTCGCTTGTATAAGTAGGAATGGTTATGAGAATTAATCTCCATTTATGAAACATATGGTTAAGTGCTATTATTTTGGAAAATTTTCCCTGTTCTTCTGTTTCAACTGTCTGAGTTTTGGTTAGAATCAACCTTAGGAAGAAGTTTTCTTTACATCAATCACAAAAAGTATCAATAACAAAGAAAAACTCTTTGCAGAAAAGCTATTTTTAAACTCTACAATTGTCGTCCAGGAAAATTCTTAAGGAACCAATGACTCCCTCCCACTTGAGGAACTTGCAAGATTCGAGGTATAATCCAATTATACACTTCAACTCGAAGAATAAGAGGTCTCATCAAAAGCCGGCTTATCATGATCATAAAAATTATAACTAACTAACATTGTCATACTGAATATCAAAACAGGGTAATGGCTTGAGATTGTTTCAATCAAAAGACAAGGGGTCTCATCAAGAGCTAGCTTGTTCAGTTAAGTTATAAATCAAGTGAATGGCACTGTCAATTTTGGCCACCAAACCAAGACATTGTTCTTTAAGAAATAAAAGAGGAATAAGAAAAGAAAAAAGTGATAAGTATAATCTATACTTGTAAACTGCATTCTTCTCAAGTGGGACACTGGATCATCGTTGGGTAACAGGTAACCTTGTCGAGACAATGAACACCTGCTGGTAGCAGAGGCTCTCCCTACGACAAATGAGTATACCAAAACTGATCTAACGAGATTCTTTTGTTTTATCTTTACAACCAAGTAATGACTTATATGAGTAAAATGACTAACTCTGAGAAGAAGATAATCAGAATAAATATAGTTAGAGCAAGATGTTATTAATAAATAGCACTATTTACCTATATTTCGTACAATGTGGTTTCATTTTCAAAACCATCTCTATTTTGAAAATTTTAAAAAATTCAAAAAACCCTCAAGCGATCACTGGTTCTTCCAAGTGAATTGCCAATTGTTGTGCTTATCAACAACCCCCCCCCATTTACTAGTATTAATAATAACATTAATAAATGGAGACCCTTCCAAAAAATCAATCCTAGCATCTAGTCATGCCTTTTTATTTTTAGAATAAAATAAGATGTCAAACCAGAACTTGCAAAATCATGGAAAATTTACCTTTTCATATTTTAGCGTATAAAACTTCACAAACAATGAGTTTCATAAATAAGCGCCACATGGTAAAATAACCTAAACGTAACTTTATACCCGGAAAATCGTAAATATTAAAATAATCCTTGAAAAGACACTCTTTTAAAGGACAGATTCTTACATCGCAGAACGATTATGACGGACCTTCCTTATAAAAGTTACCCCATGAAATCGCGATCCACGAAATGCGAAATCATAAAACTCCTATAATCGTCTTGCATCGCAGTTTCAACCATTCAACACTACTCAATAAAGCATAAGCAAATATTGTGAAATGTGATAGCATCTCAAATATCGCATATCGCATCAACTCATACGACAGTAAGTCTTAAACATAAACGAGTTTTTGTGATATAGCGATCTGCGATAGTGCGTAGCAAATCGCAAAATCGCTTTTATCGCAACTCAAAGGGCTCACGGTTCTAGGAGAGTGCTTCCCGACTTTCGATATGAAGTAATGGACATTAAGTTAAAGAAAACGGTTAATTAGTGGACAATTATTAAAAGAATGATTACAATCAAGTGTAAAAGGCCATTTAATGCAAATTGATATCTTCTAACGTGATTTAGAATTAAGACCCTCTGTCACCTTTATTTCGTCCTTTTATTGATTTATTTCTGCATTTACTATCATTCTTATCCTATTATGCTCTCCTCTTGTAACTTTCAAGAAGAACACACAGAGCAGGACATCCAAAGAAATGACGAAGAAAGGAAAGGCACAAGCTTTTGAGAAATCTGAGATGATCCCCCTGTTCACAGATACTACTTGTAATCGAGATGCAGGGATGTCCACATGGGAAACTATGTATCGGCTATTAGAGGAAGCACAACCGAGAGTTGTGGAAATAACAGTTACAGTGGATGGATGTGTTTCTTGTGATGCTACTTTGGCTGAACTTGCGTGCTCATTCTTGCACCGCATTGCTGTAAGACCAAAGATACTTCCTTATACCGACATGGTTAAGTGGATCATAGACAATGCGAACATATCAAACAGAAAATTCAAGACGGCAAGCCAAGAATTCATAGGGTCGTTTACTCCAGACAACCTGAGACTCATGTACCATCTACCTGAGCCGCAAGCCATCTACCACAGGCAGTTTGTCAAGAAGTTCGTCAAGGAAAATGAAGACCCGGCAGAATGCATGAAGAATTGGTCAAACAACGAAGAAAGACTCAAGAAAGATAAGAACGGTATGTACACCACCGGTTCTCTTAGTTCCCCTTTCCGTTTTGCTGCCGCTATGTTATGTAGATTGTTTGGTAAACCAGACAGCACCAAATTATCGTCAGAATGGTTACCCCTAATAGATGCAGTCGTCAACGCTACCATAATGAATTGGGCTCAAATCCTCTCTGATAACTGAGCTACAACAATTTTAGAGTAGAGAAGAAAAAGGAGTATTGCTTCGAGGGTTTACCCTCCATTTTTCATGAGTGCCTATGTTATCGATGTTGTTTGTTTTGATTCCAAGTTTCCTCCTATGGGATGGAAGTGGACTGCTCAAAATCCACTTCCTATTCAAATATATCACAAAGACATGTGAGAGTCTAATTTCGCACCACACTTCTTCAAGATTTGTCACGGGGTTATGCTTCTGATTCACAAAAGGATTTACAACCGAGATGCCCCTAGGTTCTCCCAAGAAGCCAAAATAGATATCCTCCCCGTAGCCAGATGGTTCGGAGAAGAATTATTCACATATATCAGAGTGTTCGGCAGTATTGTCTCTCCCCATGTTCTACCTTTCTATGTCCCAGACAAACTGATGGCTAGAGAGATAGCCTATCTGACATGCAGTGAAGGAGGGATGAGTAAGATATTGAAGGATTCCAAGAAGGGCATTTGGCCTCAATTTCCTATAAAATGTGGAGTATTTGCATTGCATGACTTAGAACATGTTTTCAAAGAGGTTGACAATGTATTATCTTTGCAATTACCCAAGTTCCCGGGAAGACAATATGATCCCTTGGGTATTGTCAAAGATTTTAACACAATGGTCAAAATAAGAATATTTATCCATGGAAAAGACCCCTTTGATGATGTTTTCTTGCATAAAAACACCTTCAAAGAAGTACAGCGTATGGCACAAATACTTTTTGATCAAGAAGATCTCCAAACATTTCATAACTACAGGAAAACTAAGTTATCTAAGGTCCCATTGGACCAACTACTCATTGAGCCAATGAGAGATCCTACTCCCAGTGCAAGCATAGATGGGGACTCAAAGGAAAAATCCAAAACAAATTCTAGAAATGAGTCCGCAGAAAAATCTGATGAACAATCTGAGAAAACATCAGAGAATGAACACAGCAAGAGTGAGGAATCAAATAAAGACACAACCCAGTCCACAGCAAAGTCAGATCAGCAGATTTCGCTCATAAAATAGGCCGAAACCTCAACTCCCCTTACACATCAAGCAAAGCCGCTTGTGATTGATTTAGAAGAAGAATGGGACAATTTCAATAAGATACTCAACAGAGGGGAACAAATCACAGAGCCACCAAACAAACCAACAAGAAATGACCAGGGAAATTGTAACAGGAGGGGCTGTTAGCACTCAAGAAACAAAGCATATTCTAATTGCTCCCACATCTGAAATTGTATTGAGAATAGAGCAAATTCCACCTCTAGATGTATTCTACAGCCCTCAACACAAAGTCGTCGTTAAAAGACAGAGAGAAAAGAAAGTTGGATTCTGTGCTCACTCCTAAGGATGAACCTCTAGATGTTCTCTGGAAAGACCCATCCACAGATTCCATCGACTAACCTCACTAGACTCTTGCAGTTAGCAGGCGCATATGCTTCAGCGACCATTGACAAGGCAGCAGAGGTACAACTGCTGCTCAAAGAAAAAGAAGAAAAAATTTTGTTATTAGAACAACAGCGACAGCAAGCCAGTACCAACCAACAAGCAGAAATGCAGTTGGCTAAAGTTTAGCAGGAGTTTCAACGAATGCAGATAGCACATCAGAGCAGTTTAGCAGGTAAAGAAGCACAGTTATAGAGCATAGCAGAACTGCTTAAAGATGACCCAAAGATTGAAGAGTTTGTCACAAAAGCGCTTGGCCTCAATTCCCAACTTTTACACCAGAAAGAATTATTATGCCAAAAGATTTCGCAGTGGAATTCTCACAACAAAATGAGCGATAACATAACAAATCAAGTTGTGGAATTGCGACTTGAATATGATGCAATTCTTAAGAAAGTTTCAGACTTCTTAATTTGGCAGAAATCCAAGAATGAGAAAAGAGCAGATATGCCTGAATTAGATGAATCGCATAAAGAAATCTTATTTGTGAATTGGGAATCTCGGCTCAGAGAGGCAGAACAGGCAATAAAGGATGCGGCAGCAGCAACAAACAGCGCCATCGAGTGTGTAAATGAGAATTTACAAAATGCTAATTTGGTAGCAGAAACCACCCCTGGCTTTCTTCCAAATGCAAAATAGCTTCAAGCAGTATGGAAACAGGGAGCGAAGGAAAGGGTAGAGGCAATCAAACGAGTGACTAGGTTGAACTGGGAGGCGTATTGGCAATACCTAGTGAAACCGCACAGCCAATGGATGACCCTGAGGGGCCTGATTACTTCCACCGAGAAAATGATGCTAGCACTCACCAATGCCGTATTCGTAGGACAACTGAAAGCTGAAGTCGGCCAACCGACACTCCTTAAGCCTATGCTGGATATTTGCAATCTCAAAGATCAAATGCAGGATTAGTCATAGGCATATTTTATTTTATTTTCGTTTATTTTCGCTTAAAATGAAGCAGGGCATTTAAACCTCCTCATCTATTTGTCATTCCTATTTTTGGTTTCATAGATTAGTATTTAAACCCCTCTCATGCATTTAGTGAAGGGTCCAAAAATTTTATCAAAAACATTCTTCAGAACATGCACTTTTGTCCCTTTGAAAAGGTTTTGGTAAAGTTAATGGAACAGTATTTATTTTCTACTTGAGTTTAGCATCTTCTAATGAAATTGCACTTCTGTACTCTTAGTTGATGTTAAATGATTTGAAAATGGATCAATATTTGCTGAAGCACATGAGTAGGACGTATTGCAAATGGTACTTCTATCTCTTAATGCTTTTTACTTGTGTATCAAGCAATAAATCATTTTAAGTTATTTATGTATGAAAATTTAAATTCTTAGTTATCATTATTGCACTTTTGTATGATGACGATTTATTCTTTATGCTGAATATATGAATGACTCTTTATGCAATACATCTCTCATATCGTTTCGGCTAACTTTTTATACGAAACAATCATTATTAAACGAATTCTCTTCTTATCGTAATTGAATGATCTTTATTATCAATGACTTTCAAAAATCATTTTAGATCGCATATATAAGCGTTACTCCTGGGATAGTTTTAAAGGTAGATGTTTTTTTTATTATGATAGATTGCATATGATGGTTAGAAGATAGATCAATTTTAGAATAAGCATTTACCCCATAAAATCCAAAAAAGAAAAACATCATCCCATTAGCACGAACATTATAAATAGATTGGCAAACTGGTCCCATCATCCCCAGTCGAAGCCACTATTCCAAATAGAAAAGGAGTTATCCTAAGGCCAGGACCGAATGGTTATGCCCCTTGTTGGAGTCCCAATTTTTCGAGCCTTCAACAGAGACAGACTAAACTTGGCAAAAGTGCTAAGTCTTGGCAAATTTGTGAGAAACCCAGGAGAAGATCTGAATCGTCCGATCGACAGATCCAATAGATCTAATGGTCATCGCGTGCCAACAAGCGCAGACGTTAATCAAAATAGAAGAGCGGTCTTCGTAGGTGTAAGCAGTGTCTCGCACGATCTCAAAGTGGTAAATGATATTTTGCAAATTGACGTGATTACCCTGAGGGATTGACACACAGCACAGGAAAACCACTTTTCTCACACGCTCTCGACTTGTTATGCATCGTGCAAGATTTCACACGAGATTACGAGATAGTCGTTGGATCAAGCAGGATTGATCGACGGTGGAGATCGGCTAAGCTAGTTGGCGAGTGGGTGACGCGATAGCCGTTCGATTAGACGGGTCAGATTTGACGGTGATCACGTCGGAAGATGCAGGTAAGTTAATTTAAATTTTGGACACAATAAGGATATGAACTGGGGTTTAATTCCTTTTGGTTCCGTGGAAAATTTGAATGTTTTCCATATACCGGGTAAATTAAATAGTTCTGCTATTTTAGCAAAATAACTAAAATTGGAGGTTGATGATTGGTACTCCAAAGAAAAACCGAGAAAAAGTTCCACCCGCACTTGAAGGAATAATTACTCGTTTTGAACGATTATCCATAACCCCTGCAACCAGCCCACCATTAGTGGTATCAGAGCAGCGTATTGACACTGAACAGGATCTCAAATATCAGAAAAAGAAATCCAACATGGCTTTCAGAGTTGGAGGAAGACGTGGTGATGGTCAAATAAGAGGAAGACCAGTTGCAAATGCTAAAGTGTTGGAAGCTATGCAACAGATGCAAGCTAGAATAAAAGCAGTGGAAATAGGAAATCAAAGAGATGCAGGGGTTGGAGATGTCAGTGAGCCTGAATTTGAAGCTGCAGAAGAAGAGGAACCTGACTCCTGAAATGAGATTCTTTAAATCAGTGTTGGGATCCACCTCTAAACCCAGACTTGACGTTTCAGTTTATATAGGAGGTTTAAACCCTGAGGAGTTGATAGATTGGATTAATGATATGGATAAATTCTTTGATTATGAAGAAATGGAAAAAGGAAAGACAGTGAAATTTACTGTCACAAAATTAAAAGGACATGCAGCACTTTGGTCGGATGGAGTGCAAGCAGAAAGAAGGAGACTTGGTAAGCAGCCAATTAAAAATTGGAACAGGATGGTGCCAAAGTTAAGAGGTAAGTTTTTGCTAAGTGATTATCAACAGTCATTATTTAGACAGGTGCAGAATCTTAGATAGAGGTCTTTGACAGTGAAAGAATACACAGAGAATTTTACAAAGTGAGCATAAGAGCTGGACAAATTCAAGATACAGACGATAAGGTTGCAAGATATATAAATAGTCTCAGAATGGAGATCCAAGATGAGATAAGTGTGTTGTTTCCTAAAACAGTGGAAGAGGTTTATCAGATGGTATTGAAGGCTAAAGAAAAACTCATGAAGAAGCAATCTGCCAGAAGTAGAGGTACTTTTCGAGGAAGAGGAAGTCAAGGTGGTAGAGGAAGATCCACAGCACCTAAAGATGGAGCTAGCAGCACCTCAAATCAGCATACACCCACAAAAGGTGATCCATGTGGGAGAAGGCGTTTTTCCAGAGGCAGAAGAAGAGAAATCAGATGTTACAGATGTAACAAGCTGGGACACAGAGCCTATGAGTGACCAGAAAACGCAAGGACAAATCAGAGAAATATAATTGTTGCTCGAACTAAAGAGGAAGCAACAAAGGTGCCAAAAGAAGAAAATGTACCAGAGAAAGGGGAATCTTTGGTAGTTAACAAAGTTTTGTTAAACCCAGCAAAGGAAGTTGTTAAACCAGGGCAGAGAAAGACATTGTTCAGGACTGTGTGCAAGGTTCAAGGAAAATGTTGTCATAATGGTAATTCATAGTGGCAACACCGATAATTTGGTCTCTATAGAAGTGATGGAAAAGTTGAAATTAAAAACAAAGAAACATCCAACACCTTGGATTGAAGGCTGAAGAAAAACTCATGAGGAAACAATCTGCCAGAAGTAGAGGTACTTTCTGAGGAAGAGGAAGTCAAGGTGGTAGAGGAAGATCCATAGCACCTAGAGATGGAGCTAGCAGTAGCTCAAATCAGCATACACCCACAGAAGGTGATCCATGTGGCAGAAGGAGTTTTTCCATAGGAAGATAAAGCAGAGGCAGAGGAAGAGAAATCAGAGGTTACAGATGTAACAAGCTGGGACACAGAGCCTATGAGTGACCAGAAAACGCATGGAAAAATCAGAGAAATGTAATTGTTGCTCAGACTAAAGAGGAAGCAGCAAAGGCGCCAGAAGAAGAAAATGTACCAAAGAAAGGGGAATCTTTGGTAGTTAACAAAGTTTTGTTAAACCCAGCAAAAGAACTTGTTGAACCAGCGTAGAGAAAGACTTTGTTCAGGACTGTGTGCAAGGTTCAAGGAAAATGTTGTCAAATGGCAATTGATAGTGGCAGCACTGATAATTTGGTCTCTACAGAAGTGGTGGAAAAGCTTGAATTAAAGACAAAGAAACATCCAACACCTTACAGGGTGTCATGGCTTCAAAAAGGACATCAGTTGTTAGTGAATGAACAGTGTGAAGTGGAGTTGCAGTTGGGGAGCTACAAAGACAAAATTCCATGTGATGTGATGCCTATCGATGTGTGTCACATATTGCTAAGAAGACCTTGGCATATGATAGAGGAGCAATGCATGATGGGAAAAAGAACACATACAAATTTGGTAAAGACAGTATTAATCATACATTGTTGCTTATGGAAGAAGAGGATGTATCAAGAAAATCTGATCCAAAGACTCTATTGCTGAGTGGAAAAGAATACTTGCAGCAGATTAAAGAGGATGAGGTAAATTTTGCATTGATTTGCAAACCCAAGGTAATAACTACTTCTACCAAAATTTCTTATTTTGCAATTGAAATTCAAGAGATGTTGGAAAATTATTGTGATATCATTGTAGATGATTTGCCTAATGAGTTACCACCCATTAGAAAAATAAGTCATCATATAGATTTGATTCCAAGGGCAAATCTGCCAAATAAAGCAGCTTACAGGATGACTCCAACAGAAAATGACAAATCAAAAAACAGGTTCAGGAATTGTTAGATAAAGGACTGATTAGAGAGAGTTTGAGTCCTTGTGTAGTGCCAACAGTGTTGAGTCCAAAGAAATATGGACACTAAAGAATGTGCACTAATTCAAGAGCAATCAACAAAATAACAATCAGGTACAAATTTCCTTTACCTAGAATTGCAGATTTGATGGTTTGTTTAAGTGGAGCAAGATATTTTACAAAGCTGGATTTAAAAAGTGGATATCATCAAAAAAGGATTAGAGGAGATGAATGGAAAACTGCTTTTAAAACAAATGAAGAACTGTATGAATGGATGGTAATGCCTTTTGGGATATCAAATGCTCCTAGTACATTTATGAGGCTTATGAATGAAGTGCTGAAAGAATTTATTGGTAAATTTGTAATAGTATATCTGATTGATATATTAGTTTACAGCAGATCTAAAGAGGAACATATGAGACATCTGAATTATGCCTTACAGAAGATGCGACAAGAAAAGTTACTGCTAAATTTAAAGAGACGTTCATTCATGATGGAAGATTTGGTATATTTGGGCTTTGTTGTTTCTGCTGATGGATTAAAGATGGATCCAGAGAAGATAAAGACAATCATAGAGTGGCCTTCACCGAAAATTGTTTTTGAGGTAAGAAGTTTCTATGGTCTTGCTAGTTTTTATAGAAAATTCATAAGGAATTTTAGTAAGATCAATGCTTCTATTATTGACACTATCAAGAAGGATAAACAGCCATTTAAATGGACTGTTGACGTAGAAAAGAACTTAAAGCTGTTGAAAAGAAAGATCACTGAAAAACCTATTTTAATTTTCCCTAATTTTAATAAACCTTTTCAAGTGGAATGTGATGCTAGTGGAGAAGACATTGGCGTTGTTTGAAGTCAGGAGGACAGACCTGTAGCTTATTTCAGTGAAAAACTGAATGAATTGAAGAAGAAATATTCTTCTTATGATAAAGAATTTTATGCAGGTGTGCAGTCATTGAAAAAATGGAGACATTACTTGATGTCTAAGGAGTTTATACTTTATTCAGACAATCATGCATTACAGTACATTATGCAACAGCCAAAGCTTAGTCAGAAACATGCTAAATGGGTAGAATATCTTCAAAGTATTAATTTTGTATTAAAACATATAAATGGTCAATCAAACAAAGTAGCAAATGCCTTAAGCAGAAAAAGTATCCTAGTTCAAGAAAGTCAAATTCAAGTGTTGGGTTTTGATTTTCTTAAAGAATTATATGAGAAAGATTTAGATTTTAAAAAAGCATTTGAAGCTTGTAAAAATCCTATTTTGTTAGACAGAAGTAAGTGGTTGAATATTTTCTTGCAAGAAGGATTGTTCTTTAAAAGAAATCAGTTGTGCATACCAAATGGCTCTATGAGGGAAAATTTAATCAAGGAAAAGCATAATGGTGGACATGGAGGACATTTTGGTGCAAACAAGACTTATGAGCAGTTGAATCAGTTTTATTTCTGGACAAAGATGAGATTTGAAGTGGAAAAGTATGTAAAAAATTGTAAAGTTTGTCAATATGCAAAGGGAAAGAGCCAAAACACAGGTTTGTATGTTCCATTACCTATTCCAGATAGACCTTGGGATATGATAAGTATGGATTTTGTTTTGGGTTTACCAAAAATTCAAAGAGGAAATGATTCAATTTATGTTGTAATTGACAAATTTTCTAAAATGGCACATTTTATTCCATGTTATACAATCAGTGATGCTACTCACGTTGCTAATCTGTTTTTAAGGAGAATGTAAGGTTGCATGGGTTACCCAAGAGTATTGTTTCAGACAGAGATACCAAATTTGTTGGTCATTTCTGGAGGACCTTGTGGAAGAAACTTCATACTAAACTGAGTTTCAGTTCAGCTTATCATCCTCAGACTGATGGACAGACTGAAGTTGTAAACAGAAGCTTGGGTAATCTTTTAAGGAGTCTTGCAGGTGAACATCCAAAACAGTGGGATCAAATTTCGGCACAAACTGAATATGCTTATAATGGTTCTCCTAACAGGAGTACAGGGCAAAGTCCATTCCATATAGTTTATATAATGCACCCAAGAGGAGTGTCTGAATTAAGAGACTTGGGAAACTCTGAAATGAGAAGTGCTAAAGGAGAAGATTTTGGTTCAGAGATTCAAGCAATACATGAACAGGTAAAACAACAGTTATAAGATAGTAACATAAAGTACAAGAGCAGAGCAGATTTGAAGAAGAGAGAAGTTAATTTTGAGGTTGGAGATTTGGTTTTAGCACACCTAAGGAAGGAAAGATTTCCAAAAAGGGAGTATGACAAGTGAAAATTTAAGAAAATTGGACCATGCAGAGTCTTGAAGAAATTTTCTGCAAATGCATATGAAATTGAATTACCCCCTAACATTGGAATATATCCAATTTTCAATGTTGTTGATTTGTACAGGTATGAAAATAGAAATGCAGGTGATACATCAGAAGATAAAGAAGAACAAGAGGTTGATTGGGTAAAACAGTTACCTACAGCAAAGGCATTGCAGCCAGAAAAAGATTTTAGATAAGACGTTGTTTTAAAAGACAAGAGGACAGGAGTATTTTCAGTATTTGATCAAGTGGAAGGATCAACCCATTGCTGATGCTACTTGGATGACAGATGCCATGCTACAGAAGTTGAGCAATTCTGTAGAAGAGCTCATGGACAAGAGACCATGAAGAATTTTGTACTCAGGAGTCTGATGCAGGAGCATGAGGCTTGAAGACAAAAGACTTCGAATTTTGTTCCAAAAATACAAAAAAAATTACAAGCAAATGAGTGGGATCCTTTCGCTATCACTTTACAAAGCTTTCTAATTAGGATTTGAGCTAGAATTCAAGGATTTGAATTATCTTGTAATTAATTCAAGTATTTAGGCTTAGTTGAGATTCTTGAGGAGAATATCATGCAGATTAGAGATTATCTAGGATTAGGCAAATTCGATCCATTGATTTAGGATTTGATTGTCGTATGTACAAGTTTTAGGTAAGTTTTGAATTAGTAGAATGGGATTTTTTGCTGTGGAATATTGGAATGTAAAATTTGGAATCTCTCTTTATCTTCATGAATACTGTGCATGAATGGTCAAATCCCGAAGGTTTTAATTTCCTTCAAAATATTTCTAAGTTTTGTTGATTTCCAGTTTGAACCCTTTAGAATTAGATTTTATATAATCTTGTGTTGTCACATCTAAATCTTCACTCATTGTGCATTGAAATAACCTAGATGTATTCGAAAACACAGAATATAGTTTAGAGACAGACTAAACTTGGCGAAAGTGCTAAGGCTTGGCGGAACGAGGAAACCCTGACAAATTCGTGAGAAACCCAAGAGAAGATCTAAATCGTCTAATCGACAGATCCAATAGATCTAATGGTCATCGCATGCCAACAAGCGCAGATGTTAATCAAAATAGAAGAGCGGTCTTTGTAGGCATAAGCAATATCTCGTGCGGTCTCAAAGTGGTAAATGGTATTTTGAAAATTCACGCGATTAACCTGAAGGGTTGACACGTAGCACAGGAAAACCACTTTTCTCGTGCACTCTCGACTTGTTATGCATCGTGCAAGATTTCACGTGAGATTACGCGATAGTCGTTGGATCATGCAAGATTGATCAACGATGGAGATCAGCCAAGCTAGTTGGCGAGCGAGTGACGCGATAGCCGTTCAATTAGACGAGTAAGATCTGACGGTGATCGCGTCAGAAGATGTAGGTGAGTTAATTTAAATTTCGGACGCGATAAGGATATTAACTGGGGTTTAATTCCTTTTGTTTCCGTGGAAAATTTGAAGGTTTGCCATATAATGGGTAAATTAAATAGTTCTGCTATTTTAGCAGAATAAATAAAATTTGAGGTTGATGACTGATACTCCAAAGGAAAACCGAGAAGAAATTCCACCCGAACTTGAAGGAATAGTTTCTCGTTTTGAACGATTATCCTTAACACCCCCAACCAACCGACAAGGTTGGAGGGAAAAGCTTTGTCGATCATTTGTGTTTAGGCATACAAATGAATCAGTGAGACAAAAAACCTCCTAAGGTAGAAATCATCATCAAAATACTATGCTTACCTAGGCCGTTACATACATGATGGTCTTACTAAGAGCATTTACATTATAACCATGCAGAATGGGTTTAAATTTTAACAAACTGCATGATGAAATCTAAATGATGCAATCACTCAAACATGATAGATCCCTTTTGTCAAAAAAAGGGGTGTACTGCTATGGGGTGGTTGACAAAGAGTGGTCAATAGGGCCAATAGAAGAGTTCCTTTTAATAGATGAAGCATAATGTATGTTGTAACTTTTCTTTACCTATCCAATTTTCTTCTAAAATTGTATAATTTAAAAAAAAAAAAAATGTGTTTCTTGCACTTTGCAATAAATAAGTTGACATATTTTATAAATGTAGTTTTAGCTTTGGTCAAATAAAATATTTTTTATTTGTTTTGGTTGTCGCTAACTCGCAATAACCTCTGTGCATTTTCTAACGGCTTGGATCTTGCTCGTCACAATCAAGAGCTCTCAATGCATTGCGGGACCCCCGCAATCCCGACGTTTAACGAAGGGGGTGGGGGGTCCACAATCCTTGGTTTCAGTAAACCACCGAAGTTTACGTGGCAAGCACGCATGCATTACACAACCCCCTCTCCCAAAACCACATACCGTCGACATCCTTGGCCCCCCTTCCCCCTGCAAACCGCTTTCCTGCCTAATCGTTACTCCCACCAAGTTTATCCCTCCACCCTTCCTCCATTATCCATCGACCAAAATGGTTATCCCCATTTCCCCCACTATCCGCCAGCACATAATCGCTAAATCATTTAATTAATGTGTGCCAACATTTAAAAAACCATTAAACGTTCCAATCATTAAATTGTCAATGGATATATCTTTTCGTTAAAAAACCAAATTTATCTTTAACTTCTTTCATTAATTTGCTCAAGGTTGCAGTGTTGCAGGGCGTGCAAAAAGGTACCAAATTCACGTAGTTGCTTTATTCATCATCTGCACTATTCCCGGGTATCCAAATCTTCATGTTTTCTGTTTAATTTCAAAATGAGTTCTTCCAAATGGAAAAGTAAGTTGTAGATTGAAAACCCTATGCTTCCCCCAGTCCCGAATTTGGATGAATTACAACTAGCAGACCTAGATTTTAAGATCACAGAGACCAAATGTGAGTTTAATTGGTATGAATTGCATAATTGGGCTTTTTAGAAGTTTGAAGACGCGAGCGATGAGTTTAGTTTTTGGAAATCCATGTTACCTCAGTTCGTCTTTCCTCAAACCGACCATTTTCCTGAGTTTGTCTCCGAGTGCGAAAGCCGATATTTACCTAGTCAGAGAGCAATAGTAGCCAGAAATGGAGAAACTTTGTTCTGTATAACACCAAAGTCCATTCTTCAAGCTTTGCAGATTAGTCCTTCAAGCTCCCTACATTCTTTCCAGTTGACTCATTAATGGAAATTTACCAAAAATTTACTTTTCAACAAAGAGTCGATTTGAGTCGTTTTTGCCAGAAGGATCTAAATTGCCAGGTCATAATCCGCGTTATTCCTTAGCTAAATTTCCCAAAATGTCTAAACAGATAATGTCCATGGTTTGTTGTCTTCTAGGATATCAAAGTGACGATTGGGTTGATGAAGTCATCCTAGGGTTCCTTTTTGTCTTTCCATGAATAGTATATGAGATAAAGTCGTTGAAATTGAAGAGGACAAAAGTTTTTTCCCAATGATAAGACAAAAAGGAACCTTAGGATGACGCCATCAACCCATTCATCACTTTGATATCCTAGAAGACATCAAACCATGGAGATTATCTGTCTAGACATTTCGGGAAATGTAGTTGAAGAATAAGGCGGATTATGGCGTGGTAATTCAGAACCTTCTGGCAAAAACGACTCAAAAATATTAGCTCCCTGTTGAAAAGTAAGTTTCTGATAAATTTTCATTAATGGGTCAACTAAAAAAGAATGTAGAAAGCTCGAAGGACTAATCTATAAAGCTTGAAGAATGGATTCTGGTGTTATACAAAACAAAGTTTCACCATTTTTGGCTACTATTGCTCTCTGACATGGTAAATATTGGCTTTTGCACCCGGAGACAAACTCGAGAAAATGGTGGATTTAATGAAAGACAAACTGAGGTAACATGGATTCCCAAAAACTAAACTCATTGTTGGCATCTCCAAACTTTTGGAAAGCCCAATTATGCAATCATACAAATCAAACTCACATTTGGTCTATGTGATCTTAAATTCCAGGTCTACTAGTGATATTTCATCCAAATTCGAGACTAGGTGAAGCATAGGGTTTTCAATCTGCAACTTAATTTTCCATTTGGAAGAACTCATATTGAAAGACAACACTACCACGAGAGATTAGAGACAAATATGTTCAGTTGCTCAAAGAATATAAGGATGTTTTTGCATTAAGATATGAAGACCAGGAGACTTATGACACATCTATCGTTGAACACAAGATTCCTTTGAAACCAGGGGCTAAACCATTTCAACAAAAAATAAGAAGAATAAATCCAATTCTGCTGCCAATAATTGAAAAGGAGGTAAGGAAATTGCTAGATGCAAAAATCATAGTTCCTTTAAGATATTTGGATTGGATAGCCAATCTGGTTCTTGTCAGGAAAAAGAATGGAGAAATAAGACTACATGTGGACTTTAGGAATCTTAACAGATTGTCATTGAAGGATAATTATCCATTGCCAAAGATGGACCATATGCTTCAAAGGATAACAGGGTCAAATAGAATTTCAATATTAGATGGTTTTTCGGGTTACAACCAGATATTGGTCAGCAAAGAGGATAGGGAAAAGACAACTTTTACCACACCTTGGGGTACGTTTATGTATGCTAAGATGCCCTTTGGCCTAATAAATGCAAGGGCAACCTTTCAAAGAGCCATGGACTTGGCATTTGTTGGAGAAATTAACAAGTTTATGGTAATATACCTTGATGATCGAACTGTCTTTTTAGAATTTGATGCACCTTTTGCAACTTGTAGATGTTGTGATTGCTTATTTGGGGTAGCATCGAATGTGCTCTAGCCATGAAAATTGGTGAAGATAATGCACATGAGATCTCCAAGACCTAGAAATGGTTTGGGGAAATTCCACTAGGTTAGAAAGATATTAAAATAATTAATATTTGTAATGGAGTTCCTAAGTCTAAACTTAGGAAAATTAAAATATTAATGGGTATTAATATAAAACTGGGTGAGAATGTTCTAAATGACATGGATCAAGCCAAATCTAATCTTAGTCGTTGATTAGGGACTTAAACTCGGACATTGAAGACTCAACAAGAAAAGTATAAGAGGAGGCTTGAGGGTCAGCTGGAGATACACTAAGATTGACCAATCAGTTCGATTTTCTGGAGCGGGGTTTGCCGAGAAAATTCGAAAAAGTGATATGAGTTGCAGCGAGGGGCAGGGAGTACATAGCAGAGAGGCAGAGATAGTGCCGAGGGCCAGTGCAGTGATAAAGGAGGCTATGCAGCGCTAGCAAGAGCCACACAAAGGTAGATAGGGACTGCACAAAGGCTAGCAGGGCCTGCGTGGTTGACGCAGAAGGCCAGAGAGCTGATGCAGAGAGGCAGAGGGCTGACACGGGGGGTTCCAAAGCTACTAGAGGCTAGCAGGGTTGACGCAGAGCCTTGGAGAAGCGCGGTGATCCAAAATTGATTTTGGATAGACTCCTAAGTCTAGTGGTCCTCACAGAGGAAAAATGAAAGTCCAAAGAAGTTCCGGGAAATAGCCCCATTGAAGAGATCATCTCGTCCTAAATCTGCTATAACTCGAATGGGCAAAAATGGACTTAGGATGCAAAAGTTATCGCTGAAAGAAGATGCCTTTTTTCCTTAGAAAAATACGCAAAATCCTTTTAAAAAATGGCCTAAAAGGCCTTAAGAAGAAAATCGCATCGGAGGAGGTCCAAGGCAGACTTAAGCAGAAAGGTGAAGCAAACCCGATGGCTGATCCCCGACATATCAGGTTGGAGGCAGGTTTGTGTGCATATAACGTAGGGACCGGGTCGAGCGATATGCCAATCACCAATATCGACGGATCGGCATCGACAGTGGCCATGTCATGGGGCTTAAAGCAGAACCTCGGGCCAAGAGATATCGGCGTCGGTGGATCGCGTCAGCGTAGGCCACGCCATATGGCTTACCCTGGGTCCACGCGTTATTGCGACTTGCGATGAAAACAGACCCGAAAGGGTTTTGTAAATGCGAATCTATGATATTTCAAGTCCGTCTAAAAGTCGTTTTACGGGATTTTGCAATGCTTTAATGTATTTTCGGAATACAATGGAAATCACGAAACAGGTAGGATTTCGGGCGAGCCATGGGCGGTAAATGGTTTTGGCTAGGCTCTGCCCGAGCCCATACATTCGCTGCCACGTGTCCAGGCTAAGGAGAGAGAAAACCACCCTATCGAGCAGTTAACCTCCGTACAAAAGAGCCGCCCGAAATGAACCACAGTTGTTGGATCTGGATCTCCCAGATCAACGGTGGAGATGCAATGGCAATATAAAGGCCAATCCGAAAGGAGTTATAAAGCGGAATTAAGGACTTTTGAAGTCCGATAAAAAGAGATTTGGGAACTTTTCCCGTGTTTTACAACGTTTCTCTGTGTAAACAGGGAACGACTGTTTCTGGGGGATTTCAAGCACCGATCCACTCTTCCATTGTAGAACAGGTGGCCACCTCCCCTAAAGGCGTTAGCAATGATTATTTAACGCTCAGAGAGGGGATTTGAGTGGACCAAAGCAGGAAGCCAGAGAGCCCGAGAGGGAAAATGAACCGACAGCACAGATTTGGCTTAAAAAGCCATAGAACGACAGAGACGAAGGTTGTTGAAGGTTGTTGGGGGTTGTTGCTGAAAGCGAAGCCAAAGCAAGAAGCTAAGGCAAAAAAGAGCAGAAAGAGGCAGCATAGAAGGAAAAATAACAGCCAAGGGAGTCACTTGGAAGTCAAGTGAAAAGCCAAGAGAGTTGTAAACTAATAGAGGGCCAAAGAAGCCAGATCCAAGGAGCCAAAGACAAAGAGCCAAAGTCAGAGCCAAGAGCCAAGAGCCAGAGCTTCAAAAGCCAGGGAATGACATGGTGTCTGAACCCACTGTTCCTATGTAAAACAGTGGAGTTGAGCCAAGAGCTTGTAAAAGGACCTGCCATAATCCCAGAGAGCCTAGTCAAGTTGACTAGAGCGCAAGGAGACATAGCCCAAGAGTTTTGGGTTAACTCCAAACTAAATTGTTGTCTTATGTGCTTGTTTTAGTATTGCATTATTTATTGTTGTATGTATTTATATATCAGTTTCAACACATTAATTTACAGCACCTGAACAGTTTAAAACAAATACCAGCATACATCTTAATATCAAGCACTTATTGATTCCGCATTAGTTAATCAATAAGACTTGGGAATATTTAAAGCTTTGGAAGTGGGAGAGGTTCTTGTAAGTTAGACAAGAAGTCTAAGTGCCCCATTTTCAAATCAGGTGGTATCAAAGCCTAAGTTTGGTTAACCACACCTTTAAGAAGGTTATATCATAATGCTTGATTAACAAAGCAAAGACTGCTTGTTTGAAAGGTATTTGAATAGCAAGAGGTTGATTGTATGCTTGCTTTGCAGACTGACTATTGTTTGAGTTTGCAGGGGTGAAAGGAAAGCTATTGATAGCTCCGTCCAGGAAGGACAAATAGGAAGAAACGTTGAAGGCATTCTTCTATCCCAAGGACCCCATGGCAGTCCTTAAAGCACAAGAGGTTTGTTGCAAAAGGTTGTTGAAATAAACTCTTTATTAATCTTGTTTGAAGTTCTTTGTTTATTGACATAATGACAACTTCCTCAAGTGTATCCTCGAATTCTTCCTTCTTCATCACAGGACTCTTTGATGGAGACTTGAAGCAGAACTTGTTCATCATGATGGACAAGGTGAGAGAAATGTATGAGGATGGAAGAAAAAGCAGCATACTTAGAGAGCAGTTGAACTCCATGAAGGAAGAGAAGCAGATGCTTTCTGACAAATTGCAGGAAATGGAGAGGCAACTTCATATTGCAAACATGAACCTGAAGAGGATGCATGAGTTGGAGTCACAGCTCTTTCCTGCCCAAGAAGCCTTGGTCAAGTATCAGCTTGAAGAAGAGGTGAACCATTCCAGTTTGTCTTCAAATTCTTCTAAGAATGCTTATATTAGTTCTTTTGAAAAACATACTAGAGGCATAGGTTCCAAGCTAATGTCCAAGATGGGCTATGAAGGAAAGGGCTTGGGAAAGCATGCACAAGGTATAGTTGAACCAATAATGGTTGAAGAAAGGCCTAAGTATTTGGGTCTTGGCTATAGACAGTCTTATGGAGAGAGTTCCAAAGCGGCCATGAAGGCCATTGAAACAACTCCAAGAACGGGTTGCATTGCAAAATGTGAGGATTGTGTTTAGGAGGAATGCAATGGCTTGAAGCACACACTTGAAACAGAGAGTTGTGGAAACTCTAACAACCTTGAAGAGATTGACGGTGTTCCAAGAGGAGCCACTTCTTCATTTGCTTCACCTCCTCATGAAGGCAATAAAGGTGAAAGAGGCAGGTATAAATATGGTTCTAAACATATTCCTTTTGATTTTGCAAAGCATGGTAAATTTCCACATAAGCATGGAAAAAGAATTGCACGTTCCCTTTGTGGTTTGGATAACCATCATGTTTCTAGATGTTGGAAGAGAATGGCCACATACAGGAAACTTTTGAAGGAAAAAAAGCAAAGAGCCAAAGGTCCATTGGACAAGGTAAATCATGCTGTCAAGAAGATGCACATGTGTTGCACTTACTGCCATAAGCAAGGACAAAATGTTGGACACTGAATCCAATAATGCTTACACCAAAGCTGAAGAAAGTGAAAAGAGAAGATGGCAGAAATGGGAATGAAGTTTCCATGAATGATGTGATTCAAAATGATTCACATGTTGATGCTGATGTGCAGACAAAGGCAAGAAATGTTTAGAGTTCTTTTCCAATTAAGGATTGCATGTCTATTGATGCATATATTTGCATTTCTTGTTGATGAGATGCAAGTTGCAAGTTTCTACCAAGATGATGAATGGAAAAAGGTTGAGTAGGAGACTCACTTTGTTGTTGCAACATTATATTTCATTTCAGCTTCAAAAGTACAGTGTGCTAAAGTGAAAGTTGAAGGATGAAATGAATGCATAAGCATGATGTGCATGAACACAGGGATGTTGATGTTTTCCTTGTTTTGAACATGTATGTGTAATTAACTTGAAGGGTTGATTGCTTTAAACATGCATGTAATGTTGACTTGAAAGAAGTTAACTTGGTCTCCTAGATGGAGATGGTGATGAAATGTTCATCTTTTGAAAAGAGTCCTAATGGTCCTTTTCTACATGCTTGACATGAAGGGGCATTTGTTTTAAAGGTATGTTTTGTGGGCTTGTTGTCTAGTCCATCAATTGTATGCAGATGTAAGACATGAAGGTGTTCACAAGATGTAAAATCTGTTTCTTTTGTTGAAGCAAGAGTTTAGTCCATCCAGTTGTTGTCTGTATACCTGTTGTTGTTACCAGTTGTTGTTGGCAGCGTCTCCAACAGGTACAAAGGAAAAATTTTGTGAAGCAGGTGTACTTCACATTTTGTTTGAGCCACCTTGAATCAATGATCAAGGCAGAGAAGCTCAAACTACCTTCTATAACCATTTCAGCAGGAGTTTTGCGGGAAGGCAAGGAGGAAGACAGTTCTTCCCGGGAAGACCAGCCCATCCAAAAGGGAAGTGATCGAAAACTTTGGTTCAAAGGCACTATGCAAAGCAAGTGTAGGGAGGCTGAAAGAAGAGGGTGAGTCACTCTAATTTACTGTTCAGATCAATATATCAATCTTTTGGAGACCAGAGGTTCTTTTAGTGGGAAGGCGTGATCCAAAATTGATTTTGGATAGACTCCTAAGTCTAGTGGTCCTCACAGAGGAAAAATGAAAGTCCAAAGAAGTTCCGGGAAATAGCCCCATTAAAGAGATCAACTCGTCCTAAATCTGTTGCAACTCGAATGGGCAAAAATGGACTTAGGATGCAAAAGTTATCGCTGAAAGAAGATGTCTTTGTTCCTTAGAAAAAGAGGCAAAATCCTTTAAAAAATGGCCTCAAAGGCCTTATGAAGAAAATCGCATCGAAGGAGGTCCAAGGTAGACTTAAGCGGAAAGGGGAAGCAACCCCGATCGCCGATTCCCGACATATAGAGTCGGAGGCAGGTTTGTGTGCATATAACGTAGGGACCGAGCCGAGCGATATGATGATCGCCGATATCAGCGGATCGGCATTAGCGGTGTCCATGTCATGGGGCTTAAAGCGAGACCTCGGGCCAAGCGATATCGCAATCGGCGTCGGCGGATCGCGTCAACGTAGGCCACGCCATATGGATTACCCTGGGTCCATGCGTTATTGTGGCTTGCGATGAAAACGGACCCAAAAGGGTTTGTAAATGCCAATCTATGATATTTCAAGTCCATCTAAAAGTCGTTTTTCGGGATTTTGCAACGTTTTAATGTATTTTGAAATACAAAGGAAATCACGAAACAGGCAGGATTTCGGGTGGGCCATGGGCAGTAAATGGTTTTGGTTGAGCTCCGCCCGAGCCCATACACTGGCTGCTACGTGTCCAGGCTGAGGAGAGAGAAAACTACCCTCATCGGGTGGTTAACCTCTGTAAGAAAGAGCTGCTTGAAATGAACCACAGTCGTTGGATCTGGACCTCCCAGATCAACGGTGGAGATGTGATGGCGATATAAAGGCGAATCCAAAAGGAGTTATAAAGCGGAATTAAGGACTTTTGAAGTTCGATAAACAGAGATTTGGCGATTTTTCCTGTGTTTTACAGCGTTTCTCTATGTAAACAGGGAACGACTGTTTTTCGGGGATTTCAAGCACCGATCCACTCTTCCATTGTAGAACAAGTGGCCACCTCCCCTAAAGGCGTTAGCAATGATTATTTAACGCTCAGAGAGGGGATTTGAGCGGACCAAAGCAAGAAGCCAGAGAGCTTGAGAGGGAAAATGAACCGACAGCGCAAATTTGGCTTAAAAAGCCACAGAATGACAGAGACGAAGGCTGTTGAAGGTTGTTGGGGGTTGTTGCTGAAAGCAAATCCAAAGCAGGAAGCTAAGGCGAAAAAGAGCAGAAAGAGGCAGCATAGAAGGAAAAAGAACATCCAAGGGAGTCACTTGGAAGTCAAGTGAAAAGCCAAGAGAGCTATAAACTGATAGAGGGCCAAAGAAGCCAGAGCCGAAGAGCCAGAGCCAAAGCCAAAGCCGAAGAGCGAAAGTCAGAGCCAAGAGCCAAAACCAAGAGCCAAGAGCCAAGAGCTAGAGCTTCAAGAGCCAGGGAATGACATGGTCTCTGAACCCACTGTTCCTGTGTAAAACAGTGGAGTTGAGCCAAGAGCTTGTAAAAGGACCTGCCATAATCCCAGAGAGCCTAGTCAAGTTGACTAGAGCTCAAGGAGACGTAGCCCAAGAGTTTTAGGTGAACTCCAAATTAAATTGTTGCCTTATGTGCTTATTTTATTGTTCCATTATTTACTGTTGTATGTATTTATATATCAGTTTCAGCACATTAATTTACAGCACTTGAACAGTTTAAAACAAATACCAACATACACCTTAATATCAAGCACTTATTAATTCCGCATTGGTTAATCAATAAGACTTGGGAATATTTAAAGCTTTAGAAGTGGGAGAGGTTCTTGTAAGTTAGACAAGAAGCGTAAGTGCCCCATTTTCAGATCACACAAGAAGGTTTTTTGTGGGGCAGACTAGTGCTGAGAAGTTGAATATCTACTTCCCAGAAGAGGTATTACTGCCAGATAAAAATCTCTGTTGGGTGAGCCAGTTTGGCACCCTAGTTGTACTCAATTAAGCTTCTTAATAATAAAACCCTCAGAACTATTGCACTGGTTTTCCCAAGTTGGGTTTTTCCAAGGACGATTGTCCAAAAATAACGGTGTCCCTTGTGTGTTTGTCTATTATTTCAGTTGATGATCTGTAGATGAGTTGAGACTGCATTAGTGTTTATTTTTAGTATTTATATGGTTTAATAACTTGTTAAGGAATAACAAGTAGGTGAAATAAACCAAATAATGTAGGAAGATTTTCTGACGTGTTATACTTAGAAATTTCAACAATGACAAGGTGACAAGAGTCAGGGAGGGCTTTTCCAACTAGTAAATGTTGCAAATGAGCCCAGATGGTCATGTCAATGATGAAGATGTTATCCATATTTGCCAATACAAGCATTTCATCCTTGTTGGGCAAATAATTGTCCCTTTTAGGGACTAGCAAAGATGTTTACTTATAAAGGAGAGTTATGCACCAAATTCATTCAAAATATTATCAGTCGGGTTGACATAAGTAAGCCTAGGAGACATTCCTTGAAAAGACAGGATAGACTCATCAAAGGGTCAATAATGGAGGCATTGCATTGTTTCAATTTCCAGACCATGTCCAGGAATGCATAATGCAACTTCTTAATAGTGTAGGAAAGTCAGATTGCATCATTCTTTGAGGACTTGAATTAATATGTCATGTTCCCCTTTTGCAACTTGTAAATGTTATTACAAGGTGACAAGAGTTGGGGGAGGGGGTCATTTTTTACCTCAATGGAAACCATGAAACAGTCGTTTCTTGGGGACTTGGAGTCTCAACCAACAACTCTGTTGAAGCTTATGTGCTACTACAAGGTTTACTTCTAGCAATTAGCTCCAAAATAGAATCATTGATCATAATTGGCAATTCTAGAGTTATTATTAGAACCTCCATTTATCAAACAACTCCAAAGGATTATAGGTTGGCCTCCATTGCCTCTCAAATCAACAAAATTGTTCAATTTATGAGTAGGATTCCATATTTTCATGTGCTAAGGGAATAGAATGGGCTCACTGATCATTAGCAAATGAGGTCACACTCTTAGCCCTAGCAACTTTGTTTAAAAATGGGGGATTCAATGTCACCTACACCCCTTGATGTTTATGATCCACAACTTTTTTGAGACACGTGGCATCACCTTCAATAACCAAAATGGATTCACATGTGAAAGGATTACATTTGTGCATGTGGAATGACCAATGGCGTATGTCTTGGTCATTAACATGCAAAATTTAACCCTTGTCCTAGGATTTGTTCCCTTCATTATGGCTTACTGCATGCGATGTGGGATATTAGCACATATGGTCTAATTAGAAATGCAGAGATCCAATCCTTCTTTTGTGCAATTTTATGGGCTTTTGGTTTGAAATTGTTTCTTGATTTCTTCATCGTGGTGGAGGTTTTCGAGGTCCTAGCTCCAACTCTCTTCACTTCTTGTATGCTGAATCTTGGGAAGCTTTGTGGCCTTCTTGCCCTTTTAGAGAGATATAGCTTCAATGGATGAGGCTAGGGAAGATAATTTACAGCCCTTGGACTCAATATCCTTGTCCAACAATATTTAGACCTTTCAATGTCCTTTCAACAGCTTTTGGTTCAGGTTATTTAGAGATTGGTTTTCAAATTCAGGTCGTTTTCATCTTTTCCCTAGCTCTGGTATATGTTATCTTCATTTGGCTTTGTTATCTACTATTTCTGCCAATATGGATTCATGAGACTTGCAAGAAATATGAAGGAACCTCTGAAGCCACAAGTTGGGATCTATATGGATGAGTTCGAGTCCTTCTTGCATGAGCACATCCAAGATGATGATGGTTACCTTCTACACCATGGCTTGAATTCTAGCTTGATGTTTATGGATGATGCATCCATTCTAGCCTCATCCTCGAATAGGTTGTAGAGACAGCTACACGCCTTGGCCTTTTTCTGTGATCTTCACCAACTGATGGTCAACATAGGTAAAACCGAGGTCATGATCGTCAACGCGCCAAAGAAAATTCTCTTTGATCACCATCTTTTTCAAAGGAGAGGAGATTGTAATCACCACCTCATATGCTTATTTGGCAATACTATTCACAAGACCTCACTTCAATTTATGGCAAGCACTTCATCCCCAAATCAACAAAGGCTCTGGGTCTTTGGCCCTTCTTGAGAGGCAATATTTTCGAAATCGTTTTCAGGACATATCAACCAAGATGTCACTCATGGACACACTCTTGTACAACACGCAGATATATATGGTTATGAGGTTTGAGGACTTGGTTTACTAAAGTCCAATTGGTCTTCAATAGAGACAGTAGAAAGAGTAGAAATCATCCTCCTTCACTACATCATACGGTGCAAGCAAACAGTTTTTCAACCCATCAATCTTATAGAGTTTGGAACTTGAGCTTTGAACTTGAGACAATGTTTGGTCTCGTTTCTCTTCTACACCATATTCGAAGCTTTATTGATACAGCGAAATTGCATGACCAATATCCATACTTGGCCTATTTTTCATCAGAGTCCATTGCAGCATCTAGTCCTTCAACTCAATCCCGGTGTTGGTACACCGCAGTCTCCAATATCCTTACTTTGATTGGTATTATGATGGACCAACATCCTCCATTAAGATATTCCATGTATGCACTCAACTATCTCCTACCAACCAAATAGGAGATGAATAAAATCATCCAAGAGGATATTACAACATATATATATAGGTCACTTAGATAAATCCTTTGAGGGGGTTACGTCTGAAGATGGCTTTCTATGCTAGATGAGGAATGGACTCGTTCAGCCCCATTACACACTTCGCCACTGGATGCACGCCCTTTGGATCCCTTTCGAACAGTTCAAAGTTGGCTCTTATAGAATATCGATTGAGACTAACCACTAGATTGATCGATCAGACAATATATACTAACTATGCCATCTCCAAGAGATTGAGACAAGGAAACATTTCATCTTACGTTGCCCCATTTATTATAAGATTCATGCGAGATTTCATTGCCTATTTAGCAAGATCCAGACTCTCTCCAATTCTTTTGATACTCAAACAAAAGATGTCTAGCGGCTAGCCATTTACATAAAGGAGGCCCTCAGACTTCGTGCCCACATTTTCCAAGCTCCTCCTCAGGCAGAACTTGTTCAATGAATTAAATCCTCCTTTTCGATGCTCCCATCAACTAGGGGCACCAAGAGACATACTAACAGCAGCATTGCCTCAAACTCCAAATTGATGCAAACTGGAGGGACCAATCCCCATCCCTAGCTACCTCAGCAACACTACTAGACCAAATCTCTCACTAGCAGGCAGTCGAGGTCGATGGCTAAGATTAACTAGAACTCGATCCATGTCTTCTTCTAGAAGATTTCACCATGACTTAATTAATACCCTTTAATTAATCAGTTTTCCTAGGTTTAGACTTAGGCACCATTAACAAAAAGATTAACTATTTTAATTAAGTCGTCTGTAAGTGGAATTTCCAAAAACAATTTCTAGGTTTTGGAGAATACACGTATTCTAGCCTCTCCACCAAATTTTGTGGCTAGAACACATCCGATGCTACAAAAATCAACATATGTATCCCAAAAAATGCAAATGTAATGAATCTCCTGGTCCAATTAAGGCAAAAATTAGATGTGCTTGAAGCATGGTGTAGTATTAGAAAATTACAAAGGAAGTTGCATTGATTTAATCATGAAACTCAATGTTTCAATCCCAAGGCTAGGGTCATCCTCAAGAGTTTTCAAAGCTCAAAAATTAATAGATCATCTTTGATAATAAATAGCAATCCAATTTATGTTAAAGGTCAAACTTCCCAGCTAGCCTTTTTTACCTAGTTGAATTATTATTTACAATCTTAAAAATGTGAAGGCCATGATTTCAAGCTTAGCTAATCTTTAAACTTTCATCACTATTCAAACTATATAAATTTAGTTTCATTTCTAGGGCCTCCCATCTCTTCCTTTTTCCATGATGTTCTAGTTTAGTGATGATTTTGGTATCTTCAATGTATATATGGTGTCCTGTGTCTTGAGAGTGTTTGACTAATGCTGATATTTTAATTCAATTATGCCTAATGTCAAGATAGTGCTTCTTCAACATTACTTGAAATGATCTTCTAGTTTCACCTATGTATTGATCACCAGAAGAGCAAGGGGATGGTATATACTTCTTTATGTAGTCTTGGGTTTATGGCACCTTTATCATTATCTAACATTTTCCTCAAGGTGCTAGGACGGTAGAATGTCACTTGGATATTACCCTTCTATGGAATCTTTGCAATTTTCTCTATGGTACCTTTAATGTAAGGGTGGCTTATATTTATGCCTTCCTCGTTATCATTGTTCTTGATATCAGGGCCTCTCCTTGAAATATTTAGTACCTGACCCAAGTGACTGTTATCTAATTATTTTCATAGTTCTTAAGGTTGCAACGGTGGAGGCACTAGACTTCAATGACTCCTGGAAACCCATGTACAATATGTAAAAGCTTTAAAACCCCAAAAAATGAGAAGAATGAGAGGAGTAATCACAAGGATCAATCGTTTGGAATGTTGCTTGTTATAATTTTGTTGCTAAAAATACAATATTTAAATCACAACAAACCCAGATTGAAACCCAACATTCAAAACCCATGTTTTGGGTTACAACTTGTACAACATATTTAGATTCTGTGCAATACAAAAATAATGGATGGGGAAATTTGTCATATTGTCCAATAATCAATGTCCATGATTGTCAAAAATGAAGATATATTCCTAAAATATTCATGAAATATTCCCAAAACATCCCCAAAATATTCCCAAAACATCCCCAAAATCTTCCCAGAACATCCTTGAAATCTGTTTAAAACATCCTGAAATTTGCCCGAAACATGTTGGAGATGGCTAGAAGGTCCCCAAGTCCCCACTGAAGTCCCTTGTTGAAAACCACTACAAAACAAGGTTTTGTAAAGAGATTATATTCGTATTTCAAATTAAAAAGGAATTTATTCAAACATTTAGTACCCAATCCCAGTGACTACCATCTGATTGTTTTCATAATTGCTTGAAGTCAAAATGATGGAGGAATTGAACTTTAATGACTCCTAGAAACCCATGTACAATATGTAAAAGCTTAGATGACCCAAAAAATGAGAAGAATGAGAGGAATAACCACAAGGATCGGTCACTTCAAATGTTGCATTCCCTTTTTTATTGACATGGAGACTTTGCTTGTTCTAATTTTGCTGCTAATACAATATTTAAATCACCACACACCCAAATTGAAACCCATCATTCAAAACCCATGTTTTGAGTTGCACTTTGTACAACAGATTTAGATTCACTACAATACAAAAATAATGGATGGGACAAATGATCATGTTGTCCAACAATCAATGTCCATGATTGTCAAAATTGAAGATATATTCCTAGAATATTCATGGAATCTTCCCAAAACATCACCAAAATCTGCCCAAAATATCCCCAAAATCTATCGAGAACATCCCAGGAATATGTTCCAAACATCCCTAAAAATCTAGTGAAACATATTGGGGATGGCCACTTTAACACACCCAACCCCCTGATGCCTTATTAGGGCTATGGGGCATAATTAGACCCAACATTGAAGGTTTATTATGAAGATGGGGTTATCAAATTTTCTCCTTCCTCGTGTTGAATGGTGTTGTCAATGATGCCAATGATGGGTCTTGAACGCTCTGAAGATGGAGTTATCAAATTTTCTCCTTCCTCGTGTTGAATGGTGTTGTCAATGATGCCAATGATGGGTCTTGAATGCTCTTAATATTTGTCTAGTTTGCATTAATTGAAGCTTAAAATCACTGGAAACCCTAGAAGCCCCGCACTTATTGAAGATTTTGAGGACAATAGTCAGCGTATTTACTTGCAAGACCATCTTCATTGGATAGTCCTCACCGTACCAATTCCAACCATATACAACACATCGCAAGACTCCTTACAGTTGGAGAGATACGCCTAGTCAAAGTTAGAAATCCCCATCAAAATAAAGTGACATGGCAACTTGTCATTAATTCTTGGGCCAAGAAGAAAGTTATTAATATAATCCGTATGTTTAAAAAGCCCCACATATAATGATATGGCAGCATAACTCGCTTTATAAAAAGACCTTTATTAAAGAATCAATTATTGGTTGAAAAGGTCAAAGTTAACTATATGGACCAAATATGGAGGAGGTTAAAATAAATTAAGACAATGGTCCAATAAGGTATTGAAAATTAACGTTCAAATTGTAATGGCCTCCCACAAAATATTTCAAGTCACCCTTGTAAAATCTATATAAGGAGACTCGCATTCATTCAAAAGGAGTTTGTATGATTGAATATTTTCTCCGTAAAATTCAACTTGGGTCGTCAAGCATCATCTACAGCAGTGGTCGATGTTCTTTTGGGTATTTGGTTAAGGTTTCAATTTGGGAATTGTTGGGCTTCGCAAGACCTCGAGTCATTTTTCTTTGTGCAAGTGCCATAAGCAGGAATGCACCTCTGTGGCCTATACAGTTCTGGAAGCTCTGAAATTTCTTGAGCTTAATGCTTCATCCTTGGGCAGTGGGCATTTATTGGAATTTATAGGCTTCTTCAAGACAAATCCGAAGTGTTTCTTGAAGCCAGATCGAAGGTGTTGCAGAACGGAATTTCAGCCTGTGGTATGGCTTCTCTGTACATATGATTTTGGGAAAATTCATGTCACTTGGTTTTTGCTTGACAAAACCACTTTGACGTCTTCCTCAAGCTAGCATCTGAAGAGAATGTAACGCTGATCCAAGGACAAAGATATTTTGCATGCATCTTTGAAAGCAATCTCGCAACACTGAAGAATAGTCACGTTGTCCACACTATAATATATCTTATAATTTGATTTCATTAGTAATGATGTATGGGCCGTAAAATTTGACGGAGGTTGAGATAAAACTGAGTTGCTGGAACTGTTGAGGGTGAGACATTAAATCGAGCCACAGAGGCAGGAGCACTTTGCCATTTGCCACTCAAGTTGACAGGAAGTCATAATGCTAAACAGATGTCGAGTTTGATGTATCAATCACAAACCAAAAAGTCACGAAGTATAGCAAATTTAATTTGTTATTAGGTCAGGTCGTATCTCTTATGCATGATATTGAAGCCATACACACATATATATATATACAATCTGCGTATGTGCCATTGCAAGCAAGACTGTGGAGCACAGTTGTTTTACAGTTTTAATATGGCAACTGTGGTCAAAGGTTTGATGTTGAAAAAGTTAATTTTTATATGATTTCCATTCCATCAAACAATTTGCAGAATCTGGTGACTTCAATAAAGAGTACCTAAAAGTGAACAAATTGTCGAAGATTTAATTTATTTATGGAACTTCTGAAATATTGAAGTCAATTCTTATCTGAATTGAAAAGCGAATGAAGTATTGAGACCAGAATTCAATGACAGACCTTGTTGAAGTGACAGCATCATTATCCTACAGCAGTAAATGTTTTTATTGTCAGCACTTTCATTGTCATTGTTGAAGAAGTATACATGCAACACTGTGATGACTAAACCTTGAGTGTGCATCTTGAATTGTGAACCTATGCTAGGGTTTGACAGTGGCAATGGTATGTGAAACAGAGTATATGACTGTCTATGAGCTTAGACTTGCTTTGATGAATGTATAGATGTTGAAAGGTTTGATTATGATAGAGGACTTGATAGAAATATTGTCAAAACGTGCTAGGGTTTCATAGTGTTGTTGGCAGATGTTATGTGCCAATATTTGCAAAGCTTCTAATCTGCTTATTGAACCAGGGTTATGGCCAGATGTTTTGTTGAACCATGGTAATGTCAGCTGACGGGTTGATAACTTGACAGCTAAGGTTTGATGTGCAGATTAGGCAGAGGCAGAATTGTTTATGACAAGTGATATTGACAGCCAGGGTTTGCTGTGCAGATTGGGCAGAGACAACATTGTTTATGATAGTTGATATTGACAGCTAGGGTTTTATATGCAGATTGAGAGGAGGCAAAATTAATTGACAGAGATTTACAACAATTTCTTGTATTGCAGTTTCTTTATATTGATTTTGAGTACAGGTTGATCCAGTCCGAAAATTGTGAAACATGGTTCATCGGTTGATCAAGGTGACAAGGTGGTGCAAGGTAGGAGAGTGGAGACTCCTTCAAGTTGGAGCCTACGAACACTTTAGGGCAGCAATGTGGTGCTAGGGCAGGCCCTGCATAGGGCGTTGAAGCGTCCTTCCGGTTGCACCTAGTAAACAGAGTGTTGTAGCATCCTTCAAGTTGGAACCTATAAACTAGGGCATTGGAGTGTCCTTCTAGAAGTCACTGGTAAACACGTCGTTGGAGCCTATAAACCAAGGGGTTGGAACCTCCCTCAGTTGGAGCTGAAAGTATTGATGTACATTTTATTGAAGACAAATATTAAGAAGCGTTTAGTGGTTTTTGTCCCAAAGGGGTTTCCACCTAAAAATTTGTTGTCCACTGTCTTGATGTTTGCACATTGTTGAATGGTGTTATTTACTGTTGATTTATGTTACATCTAATGATAATGTTAATTAAGGCTTTGTGAAGTTAAAATATACTAATTGAAAAGAAATATCGGTTCACCCCCCTCTATTTATTTCCAACACCTCGGTCATCTCAAACCACCATCGCCTTTTGTTCATCCAAAGCCTTCCAATGGCATAAATTTCATCTCATTTTGAGCTACTAGCACAAAGTTGTGCCCAATTGAAGCTTTAACCCCCAAGGGCCACCTCATCATCCATACATGCCACATGGCTAACACATGGCAGCCATTGGCAATGTGTCACCCCCGTATTAGTCCATGTCCCCATCCCACATGTCATATCGAAAGCTAACATATCAACGTTTTGCATAAAATGCCCTTCTATCCAAATCTTCGAGATTCCAGTATCAAATATGACGATATGGATTACATCCACCAAAATGCCAATAGGCGATACCCCTTTATGCAAAATACTAGGCATTGGTAATTTTCACTATAACTGTAAATTGTTGCAAATCATCGATAGGCCAATAGGCTAGTGGCCAGCTCAGCATGCCACCTCATTTTTACCTTCCAATCAACATCCAAAACGTTGCGGGTGTTGACATGCCAGACACGTGGCATGGCTAACATGTACATTAGGATATCAGATTATCAAAGGTTTTCCAAGGCCCAACCACATGAAAATCTTGATATGTCGATATGCATGTATGACAGCTTAGCCTACTAAATCATCCTCCAACTTCCAATCACCACTTGACACATGGCAGCTACTGATGTGCCCCCTACCACGTGGCACTGCTAGCTATAGCTAGCATGTCCAAAAATGTCAAATCTAGGTGACACATGGCATCACCACATCATCATTTTTTATGTCATTGAGACATCACCCTCTAGGGACTCTCGATAATCCAATACTTTAGATATCTGAGACTATCAATAGACATGCCCAATTAACAAATCGTTTATCGTCCAGTGACAACCTATCTATCAAACCCACACCATATTTAGGGTTCCCACAATGTGTTTCCAACATTTTCCCAAGGCCCGATATCTAGTAAGCTCCCTTCCGACTGGCTCCTAGTCATGGCTCCCATCAAGCCATGTGACCTAGGACTAAGGCCAAGGCCCCCAAACTCCAAATTTTCTAAGGACAACTCGATAATTTCTACCCAATCACTTTCAAACTCTTCATCCTCTTCCAAGGCCAAAACAAATTCTCTACCTTTAACCAAGCAGCTCCAAGCCTCTTATTTATGTTACTAATAAAATAGAGAAGTCGCAGGCCCACTTATTTTCAGAGACAGACCGGGCCTTAAGCTCCCATCGTCATACAAATTTACTCCACCATCAGTATAACAGTTATTCAACATGATAGCTTTCGTGAAACAACAAATAGATACAGCCAAGACTAACCACCTCAATTTAGGAACATATAGCGCACATGGATTACAAATTATATATGTGAAAAGTTTGCATGCACCCAACATTCCTATTTATAAAAGGAATGCATATCAACATTCAAGTAGATTGGACATTATACTCGGCGCACTTCTCATACATATTCAATAAGACAATGCAACAACTTTCAGCCTATCATTGCATGCATACACAATAAAGCCAACATAGTAGATAACAATGAAGCATTTAAAAGCAATTACATGACATTTACAAGGAAGGAATACGCTTATTTGTTCCACCTGAATCTGCTAGAAATGAATAAGGTATAGACACTCTCCACCCAACTGTAGGCATAGTTGCACTGCAAGTCTCTTGTGACTAGCCATCCCTCAGTCAAATCCAATGTCTGAAAGGATGCTTCCCTCAGGGAATTTCAACCAAAGATCAATGCAAGGTAGAAAGCATGGAGGCCATACTCCTTCATTTGCAGGAAGCAGGGATGTTACCTCTCAAGCACCAAGTATGGGCTAATCACACAGCAAAATATGGCCTCTAAAGGCCTGCATAGCAAAGAAAGATACCCTTTCACCACTTCCTACAATTGCTTGACAATATTTTTTCTATTAGTGCTTCACATGCACAAAAATACCAAAGAGTCGAGTTCTTCTCAGCCTACCCAACTCAAACTGAGGGCCTCCTCATAGGTTTCCTCAACTAACACAGGTCAAGCCTAGACTCTATAGTCCAACTTTCAAACACAAGTTATAGTCGCTTGAGCATGATGGCACACAAAATCTACCATTTTGTAACACACAACAGATTCAAGTTCACACACACAGTCTCTTCTTCATCACAATGGCAATTCTCCTCTTCCCAATGTTGCCCCATATGTGAGAGTTTGGGGTCCCTTCTCAGGCTGCAAAGTCAACCAAGACTACCACATGGGACATCACCCATGCTTGGGTAGTCTTGTACATCCTCCCCCATCTCTCTCATAATTGCCTAACAGTTGGGTGGTTTAACTAGAACATCAAGGGTCAGAAACATTAGATTCAAGGAAGATTGAAAACTTCCCAATCTCCCTTACTAATTTCTTTTAGCAAGCTTTCCCTTCAGACATTGGGATCCGTAAAGGTTGGTCTTCCTTCTTCAACTTCAGCAATTTATAATTTAATTAAATAGAATATTTACATCAAACAGTCTTGGTAAAACATCCATGTTGGCCCTCCAGCATTATCAACCTTTAATTACATCTACAAAACTTGAGAATTAGAAAAGGGATACTACAATCCCTACCCCCTTGGGGGAACATGGTCCTTGGTGTTCTACTATGCATAAAACTGAATTTACACAAAAAACAAAAATGGGTATGCCTTTCTCATGGTATTCTCCACTTCCCCTATTGCTTCATCTGGTCCAAAGTACTTCCATTGCACCTAGAGCTACATGATGACTTGATTCCAAAGCGTGGTCTCCCTCCTATTGAGTATGCACTAAGGTTCTGGTTGGAATTCTCCTTCTGGTTCCACTTGTATGAAAGCCCAATAAGTAATATGATTAGCATCATGTACATATCTTTTAAGTAAGGATATATGAAACACATTGTGTGCCTTGACTGTGGAAGGCAAGGCAAGTCTGTATGTTATTGGCCTTACTCTCTCCAAGACCTGGAAGGGTCCAAAGCATCTTGATGCTAACTTAGCACATGATCCCACTTTTAAGGAACTTCCCTTTGGCCTAATTCGGAGATATACATGCTCTCCTACTCAAAATTCCTTATGAGTTCTGTTATGGTTTACATAACTCTTTTGTAGGTCTTGGGCTACCTTCAATTTCTAATTTATGTTGATTACTTCATGTTCCATTTCCTTGAACATATCTGCCCAAGTGTGATTCTATCCACTATATTATCCCAATTGATTGGGATATTGCACTTCCTGCCATACAAAGCTTCAAAAGGTCTCAGCTTTAATGACTCTTGATAGCCATTATTGTAAGCAAATTCTACCAAAGGTAGAAAATCTTCCCATCTCTTGGGAGTGCATAGCATACATCCTGAGCATGTCCTCTAATATTCTCTTCACACTTTCTGTATGTTTATCAGTTTGAGGGTGATAGGTTGTGCTAAATGCTAATTGCATTCTAAAACCTGCAAATAAGGCGTTCAAAAAATTTCAGGAAAGTTTTGCATCCCTACCAGATATGATCTTCTTGGGCATACTATTCAATCTGAAAATCTTGTTAATGAAAATTTGGGCAATGTCAATTTCCTTGTGTCTAGATTTCACATGTGTAAAGTGGGTTGCCTTGCTCAGCTTGTCCATCACTACCATGAATACATCATGTTGCTTGGATGCTCTTGGTAAACCAATGATGAAGTCCTCCATTGATATGACTTCCCACTTCCATTCTAGAATTGGATTGGCTACAAAAACCCTGCATGGTGTTTGCATTCCAGTTTGAACTGCTGGCATTCTAAACATCTAGCAATACATTTAGCAAATTCTTTCTTCAATGTTTGCCAATAATATAGTTTTCTGGTGGTTGTAATCGTCTCTTGATATCTTGGGTGACTTGCATATGGTCTTCCATGAAACTCATCCATAATGAGTTATTTTAATTCAACTACATTGGGTATGTACAATCTACCTCTATACATTAATAATCCATCTCCAGTTAGCTGATATCTTTCTCCCATTAGCCCCTTGGGCTCTTGTTGCAAGCATTTACGTACTTGTTGGAAGTGCTCATCTTCTTGCAATGCTTCTCTGATTCTTCCCTTGATGTTTGCATCACATGTACTTGTGGTTGCCATGTGTATCACTTGCATGCTTCTGCTGAGTGCATCAGCCACTCAATTTTCTTTCCCTTTAATGTCCTTGTTTTCAAAATCAAATTCACTAATAAGGGCCATCCCTATAGCTTGCCTGCACTCAATCGGAGCTGATCAAACAAGTACCTTGGCCCACTATGATATGTCATTAATATGAACTTCCTCTGAAGCAATTAGTGCCTCCACATTGTTAAAGCATGCACAATCATTGCAAGATCTAAATCATGCATTGCATACTTCCTCTCGTGCTCCTTTAATTTCTTGGACTTATAACAGATAACATGTCTATCCTGCATGAGAACTCCATCGAGTCCCTCTTTGCAAGCATCTATGCTAACCAAGAAGTCTTTATCCAGGTCCACAGTTTTTAGGATAGGGGCATGGGTGAGAAGGTGCTTCAATTGTTCAAAGCTCGTTGTGCACTCTCATGTCCAATAAAACTTTACTCCCTTCTCTTGCAATGTTGTAATCAGGTGCCAAACCTTTGAGAAACCTTGAATGAATTTCTTGTGCTATCCTACTAGCCCCATAAAAGATCTTAATTCCGTTATAGGAACAAGCCACTCTAGTATGGCTTTGAACTTTTCACGACCAACTTTACTCCTTTTGAGATAACATGACCTAAGTAGTGCACTTGCAATTGGAAGAAGTTGCAATTATTGAATTTAGCATACAGTTGATGCTTCCATAACACTTTTAACAAAACCTTGAGGTGCTCTTCGTGCTTCCTTTTATCTTCAAATATACTAAGATGTCATCAATAAAAACTAACACAAAATTATCCAAGTATTTGCTAAGACTATTATTCATAAGGCACATGAATGTAATTGGTGTGTTTGTTAACCCAAAAGCACCACTACAAACTCATAGTGTCCATATTTGGTTCTAAATACAGCCTTACGGATGTCCTCATCCTTGGTCTGAACTTGATGATATCCACACTTCAAATCTATCTTTGGCAACATTATGGCTCCTCCTAGTTGGTTAAAGCGATCATCAATCATGGGCAATGGACACTTATTTTTAATAGTCGCATTGTTCAGCTCTATGTAATCAATACACAACCTAAGGGTGTCATCCTTTTCATTAACAAAGTTGGAGTTTCCCGAGGTGACACAATGGGTCTAATATACCCCTTGTCCAGCATTTCGTTCAGTTGTATCTTCAACTCCACTAACTCAATTGTACTCATTCTATAGGGTGTCTTGGATATAGGCATCGTTCCAAGAGTGAGCTCAATAGAGAAATCAATGCCCCTCTTGGGTGGCAATCCAGATATCTCTGTAGAAAATATATCATTGTATTCATGTAGTAGGGGATGATCTTCAGTCTTCAACTTACTATCCTCTATTGAACTAGTCACTTGTATAGCATACAGGGGGCATCCCTTTGTGCAATATTTCTTCAATTGCAATTTGCAATGCTGAAATTTGCCTCATAGATACAGGCTTCAACACTCCATCGTTTATGCATTCCAAAGTTTTATCATAGAAATCCAACTTGGACCTATGCACTACCAACCAATCCATGTCGATTAGCAAGTCATACAACCCTAACGGAAATATTTTTGAGGTGGCTTGTGTGAGCAAGCCGCTCATCTCAAACCAGCACGATTCAATAGAATCTGTCACCTTCCTTTTAGTCCAGTGGCTAATTGAACCAACCATAACTTGGCATGTTGTGTGCTCTACAAAACACAGGCTTCGACAATTTGTAGAGTGACATAACTAAGATTAGAACCAAGGTCAATTAAAATTGAAACAAGATGGTTTGCAAGTATACCTTCCATCTCGACCATTGAGGTTTGGTGGTCCACTTGTCTGTTTTCCACGGCCATGTAAATCCGGGGCACACTCTTGGGCACATCGTTGATAGTAGTAGCCTCTTGGATGTTGCACACCCTTTTGCTACCTTGCTATTAGTGTGGACAGACTCTCAACAAGTGCTCTACCCCAAACCCCCAACACTTTATTGGCTTTTTCCTTGGTTCTTTGGCCTCTTCTTTTGTTGGTTGACCTAACATATTCCCACTTGGGGCAGGAAATTCAACTAGAACTCACTCTTACCTCGTAGGCTAACCTTGACATTTTTCCCAACCTGCCTATAATGTGAGGATCTTGATCCCTCCTTCCTAAAGCTAGTATTTTCCTTCTTTTTCTATTGTCTAGAATTCAGTCTCATGATGCTTCGACTGGTCACATTAGAGTATTTAGCCTTTCGAATGGTATCCTCCAACATTTTAGGTTCATCAAATTCTATTCAATCTTGATAAGATTGTGCAAGTCCACTAAGGAAGCATTAGATTTTTATCTTTTCATATTTGATAATGGTACATACCTCAACGGTTCTATGAACCTATTCGTATAGGCTTCCATAATAAGTTGTCCTAGCTCGTGTTTATGGAATTCCTTGACTTTTCCATCATAATACCTTTCATACAAGAATTAATCCCTAAAGTACCTCTCAAACTTACTCTAGGTCAACTTCTTCTCTGGAATGCCCTTGACATTCTTGAGGTCTTCTTCCCACCATATATTAGTCTTTCCTCTCAAATTAAATATGGCTACTCTTGCCCAATGTTGCACGAAGCACGTGCGTTTTTTGGAAGTGAATCTTCAGAAGCATCATTTTCCGAAAATCCTCGTAAGTGAAGCATCCCAGAAGCGTCTACACACACACACATCATTGCATTTATATTCACAAAAATATCCAAAATGCCAAATTAGTTGCAGAATGCATCAAAGCATGCATATTGTACACAAATCAAGATAGAAACGGCATCCATAGTACATTAATGACTAGTTATTCAAGCATCAACCATCTAGAATCTAGATTCTTCTCCTCTTGTCTAGCTTTTTCCTTTACCTCAATTCTCTAAGGATACTAGTCAACATTGCCAAATTTTGATCAAACTACCTAACCCAAGCCTTAAATTATGGTAAAAAAAGCTTAACATGACTGATCAATGATTTTAACTTGAGTGAAGGGTACATTTTTGCTAAGGCCATGACAAAGGAGTTCAACAATCAACATTACCAACACTTGGATACATATAGATCTTGGTTCTCTTGATTCAATGCAAATCACATACCCTCATACATGATATAATCTAATAAAATGCCACAATCCCATTGATCCTAAAATCCTGAAAACTATTAAGTCCATTAAATTTTGAATGGGACATTAAAGTCTAATTTCTCCATATGAAGTACAATGAGGTTGGAACCACTCTCAAACATCCTGAGTCATTTCATGGTAATGTTAAAAATTTAAGTAAAAGAATGAAATGTCAATTTTACTTTAAGAATTTAGTATTACCATTAAGGAGAATCAATGTAAGTTTTAACCTTGTATAGAAATTACATGCGAATAGATTCTTAAAACAAAAAAAAATACAATGGCGAGAACATAAAATATACACAAAGATTTTCTCCTGGAACCCAAAACCGGGAAAACCAGATTGATTTTTCATTATATTCCTTTTAATGTTACAATACATTACATACATGTTGAAGCATTTACAAACCCCAATCCATTAACCCTAGATTAGAACATAATCTTAGTTCCCTTGACCGAATCTACAAAATACCATGGGCAAAACCATCATGCCCAAAACCATGTGTAAAAACCATGCCCAAAACCATGTGCAAAAACCATGCACAAAACCATGGGTAAATCTGCCCACCATCCTTGGGTTTGCCCAACTATTATTGGGTTGGCATAAAATAAAAATAAAATTCCCAGGGCACTTCCCCCAATAGGGGGTGCTATCGGCCCCGCTACACCTGGCACAACGTAACAGCTCATGGGGATAGTCATGGAAAAAATATAACACATGCCCAACATTCTCCCACTTGTTGTTGTCTTTCCACATAGGGGGTCACAAGAGAGCATTCATTGGTCCCATGCTGCAATGCCCATTGTTTCTCTACACCAAGAAAAAATTTCAGTGCTCAAAGACTTTGTCAATGCATCCGCAACATTCTTCAAAATGTCCACCTTTACCAGCAACAACTTTTTCTCTTCAACCATATCCCTCACAAAGTGATACTGAACATAAATATGCTTTGTCTTCGAAAGATAGGCGGGGCTCTTTGCCAAGAAAATTGTGCTTTGGCTATCACAGTATATCCTTATAGCTCATTGTACCAACCCCATAATTCACAATCTCTACAACCAAATTGTTTCCTTGCTTGCATGAGCGGCTGCCATGTATTCAGCCTCTATAGTTGAAGTATCACTACAAACTGTCTCTTGCTCATCCAACTGACTGCTCCTTCAAATAGGTTAAACACATACCCACTTGTAATTCTTCTATAATCCAGATCTCCAACCCAGTTTGCATCAACAAAGCCATGTATATTAAACACTCTATCCAATCCTGGTCTTCCTTGGTAGCACAAACCATAATCACTAGTGCCACGCAAATACTTGAAAACCTACTTCACTGCTCTCCAATGCTCCCTCCCTAGTTTTGATATAAACTTGTTCAATACTCTCACTACACGTGCAATGGCTGGTGTGGTACAGACCATTGCACTGCGCTCGCATATGAAATACGGGACATGTCCTCTTCCTCTTCTTGTGCCTTGGGACATTGTTTAGCAGATAACTTTACACCTACAAAAATAGGAACCTTCGTCAGTTCACTATCCTACATATTAAACCTTTGCAATATGTCTTGACATACTTCCTCTAGTTTAACCAGAGCTTCCTCTTTGCTCAATCTCATTTAATTTTCATGACCAAAATATAGTTTGCGACATCAACATCTTTCATATCAAATTTAGAGAACAATTGGGCCTTCAAATCCTGGATAATTTCTTTGCCATTTCCAATCAGCAACATATTATCGACATACAAGACCAAATAAATAACACAGTCACCAATTAATTTAAAATACACACAATGATCCGCTTTGCTCCTTGTGAATCCAAGTCCCCATATATATGTATCAAATTTTTTATACCACATTCTCGGTGACTGCTTTCACCCATACATAAACTTTTGTAACCTGCATACTAGTTCTTTCTTACCCTTCACCGCAAAGCCTTTTGGTTGCTTCATGTAGATCTCTTCTTCCAGATCCCCGTGAAGAAATGTTGTCTTCACATCCATCTATTCTACCTCAAAATCAAAAGCAGTAGCAACAAATAAAAGTAATCCAATAGAAACTAACTTGGCAATAGGAGAAAAAAATATCACCAAAATCAATTCCAAACACTTGGGAATAACCTTTTGTTATTAACCCAACTTTGTATTTCTCCACCTTCCCTTCTCCATTCATCTTCTCCTTAAACACCCATTCGCTACCAGTAGGTTTCCTTCCAGCCGGAAATGCCACCAAATCCCAAGCCTCATTTTGTCCAAGGATGCCATTTCTTCAACCATGGCCTTTTCCAGAGTTTTCCATCCCCTGAATCCACTTCCTCCCTGACAGTTCCAAGATCATCATCAGTAATAGATAAAGCAAAATTTGAACAGAATGCAAATGGACTATACCTCTCTGGTTGTCTTCTCTCTCGAACTAATCTCCTCAAAACTGAATTGTGCGGCTCTTCCTCTTCTAATTCATGTTCTTCTATAGAGTTTGATTCTTCCTCCTTCATTTCATACTCTATCTTCTTTAGTTCATTTTCCTTTGGTAGAACATCAAGTTTAATAACATCTTTCGCTTCTCTAAACACCACATCTTGACTATACACAACCTTCCTTGTTTCTAGGTTCCAAAGCTTGTAACCTTTTAAACCATCCTTATACCCAATAAAGATGCACATTTCAGATTTACTTACCAACTTGGGTCTTTTCTCCTTTGGAACATGCACATATTCATCTTAGACAAATACCTTAAGATGTGAGAATAGGGTTTCTTACCAATCCATACCTCATGTGGAGTTCTATCCTCCAACACTGATGAAGGTGATTTTTTAAACAAGTAACATGCAGTATCCACTGCCTCTGCCCAGAATTCCTGCCCTAATCCAACGCCACTGAGCATGCTTCTTGCATTTTCCATCAACGTCCTATTCATTCTTTCTACAACTCCATCTTGCTAAGGTGTGTATTGAGCAGTATTTTGTCATGTTATACCACACTTCTTATAGAACTCTTCAAATTCTTTCTTACAGAACTCTCCACCATTATCTATCCTCAACACCTAAATATTCTTCTTTGTCTAATTTTCCGCTAGAGCCTTAAATTCTTTAAACCTGTTAAAGACTTCAGATTTCTTCCTGAGAATATATATCCACATATTCCTCAAGAAGTCATCTATAAATGAGACAATACACAGACTTACCCATTGATGGAACCGACACAAGTCCGAACACATCACTGTGCACAATCTCTAATATCCCTTTCGCTCTCTTAGCACCAAAGGGGAAACTCACTTGATTCTGCTTCCCATATACACAATGTTCACAGAAATAGAAATCCAAAGAGCAATTAGACATACCTTCTACCATACCATTACCATGCAGTATTTGACGGCCCTTCTCTCCAATGTGTCCCAATCTTTGATGCCACAACAATATTTTCACCAACGACTACAATATTTTCCACTCCAGTTCAGGAACCACAGAAGTGTTGCACTCATCAATTACAGTACTGCCCAACAACTTGTACAAAGTTTCCGAACTACCCTCATCAATACTAGGGTTCCCCAAACCATCTTGCAAGTATCTTTCTCGAACATTGTTTTTACACCTGCATCACCCATCTTGCTTGTAAATATAAGATTTCTGGCCAATGTAAGAATATGCAAAACACCAGGAAGTGTTCTAATCCTTCCACCTTGCAACTTCAGCTTGACTTTTTTGCGTCCTATGATTTTGGTCTTCCTGTCATCACCAAAGAAGATATCACCACCATCATATTTCTAGTATTCGCAAAACCACTCCCTATGGGGAGCCATGTGAAAAGATGCACCTAAGTTAATCAACCATGCCTCATGATCTATGTGTGTACTTGAAGAAGAAGTGAAGTACACATCCCCACCTTCATCTAAGGTGGTTTTTGCCTCTATAGAAGGAGAATCATCAAATCCCTTTCCTTTCTCAAGAGTCTTAGATCTACAGTCCATTTCGTAGTGCCCTTCAATTTTACATTTTCAGCATAGCTTTACAACTTTTCTTGAAGATTTAGATCTCCCTCTAGATTAAGATTTCCCACTCGAGGACTTATTTCTATTTCTATTTTGGGACCGTCCTCTTACAGACAAGGCATCTCCATTATGGTTCTCCATATTTTTCCATCTCATCTCCTCCAACAACAAGTATTGAGACTATTTTATCAAACTTCAAGGTAGTTGTGGTAGAATTTCACTTCTGAGCTCTTTGTTCTCTTCCAAGGCCAAAACAATTTCTCTGCCATTAACTAGGCAGCTCCAAGCCTCTTATTTTTGTTACTATCAACAGAGAGGCCACGCGCTAGCTTATTTTCAGAGGCAAACCAAGCCTTAGGCTCCCATCATCATACAGATTTACTCCACCATCAGTATAACAGTAATTCAGCATGGCAGCTTTCATGGAACAGTAAATAGATACAACGAATACAGCCAAGACTAACCACCTCAATTTAGGAACATACAGCACACATGGGTTACAATAATATAGGTGAAAAGCTTCTATTCTGCACAACATTCCTATTTATAAAAGGAATGCATATCAACATTCAAGCAGATTGGACATTACACTTAGCTCACTTCTCATACATAGTCAATAAGACAATACAATAGCTTTTAGCTTGTCACTGCATGCATACACAGTGAAGCCAACATAGTATATAAACATAAACAATTTAATAGCAATTACATGACGTTAACAAGGAAGAAATACACTTATCTGCTCCACCTGAATCTGCTGGAACTGAAAAAGGGACAGCCACTCTCCACCCAACTGTTGGCATAGCCACATTGCAAGTTTCTTGCAACTAGCCACCCCCGATTCAGATTGAATGTCTGAAAGGATGCTTCACTCAAGGAATTTTAACCAAAGATCAATTGAGGGTATAGAGCATGAAAGCCATTCTCCTTCACTTGCAGAAAACAGGGATGCTACCTCTCAGGCAGTGAGTCTAGGCTAATCACACAGAAAATATGGCCTCTAAAGGCCTGCACAGCATAGAAGTATACCCTTCACTAATTCTTACAGTCCCTCAGCAATATTCCTTCTCTTTAGTGCTTCACGAGCACAAAAATACCAAACAGCTGAGTTCTTCTCGACCTATCCAACTCAAGTCGAGGGCCTCCTCATGGGTTTCCTCAACTAACACAGGTCAAGCCTAAACTTTGCGGCCTAGTTTCCAAACACAAGTTACAGTCACTTGCACAAGATGGCTCACACAGCATTATTGTCCTGTAACACGTGACAGGTTTAGGTTCACACACACAGTGTCCTCTTCATCACAATAGCAATTCTCCTCTTCCCAGCGTTGCCTTACGCATGAGAGCTTCAAGGTCCCTTCTCGCACTACAATGTCAACCAAAACTGCCACATGGTATGTAGCCCATGCTTGGGTAGTCCTATACCTCCTCCCCCATCTCTCGCATAACTCCCTGGAAGTTGGGCGGTTTAATTAGAACACCAAGGGTCAAAAACATTAAATTCAAGGAAGATAGGAAACTTCCCATTCTCCCTCATTGAATTCCTTGAGCAAGCTTTCCTTTTAGACTTTGGGATCCGTATAGGTTGGTCCTTTCTCTTCAGCTTCAGCAATTTATAATTTAGCTAAATAGGATATTTACATCAAGCAATCTCGGCAAGACGTCCATGCTGACCCTCCAGCATTATCATCCTTGAATTACATTTGCAAAATTTGGGTATTACCGTATTAGAAAAAGGATATTGCAGCCAGCAAGTCCCCAGGTCCCTTTTGAAGCCCCCAATAGTTTGGGTCCATTTCCTAAGGGTCTATAAGTCCACAAAACTTGAAAAAGGCAGATATGTGGATTTTTTGGGGCATGGATCCCCATACAACATAGCTTTTCTTAATATCCATACATTTTGGACATGATTCCTAGGTGTGTCAATTCTTGATCATTATGTTCATCATCAAATATATCACTCCCCAAGTGATTAGTATGTTGAAAACCCCAAATTTTTTGGTGGGGTGGTGGTGAGAGTCCACAAGCAAATAATGGTCTATATGACCTTTTTTAATAGAGCTGGTACAATAATAAGCCATTGTTCTTTTTAGATATGAGGACATATAAGAAGAGTGTACTTTTGTTTTCTTCCAATTCAATAGTAAATTTTATGCTTTCAAATTGGTTATTTAGATGATCAAAAAATCCATTTAGGATCCCTCTCCCATGGATAAGAATACAAGAGAATTGGTAGAAATATGCTTGAAAACGACATATTTTAGCTTTCGTGGTTATTTTTATGAAATGATTGAAGGTGTAGCAATGGGGTTCCCTCATTCCACAAAGGTTAGCCAATTTATAAATGGAAAAATTAAAAAAAACAAGCAATCACTTCTTATCCATTGAAACCTAAAATATAGAAAAGATATGCTGATGAAACATCTGTAATTTGGTCGCAAGGGAGAGGAAGCCTAACTGCAGCTTCTTATCATCTAAATAGACAATCTAAAAGCATAAATTTATTATGGAATTGGGAAAACACAAAAGTATACTCTTCGTAGACATCCCCATATCCAAATAGACCATTGGCTCATTATGACAACAGGTCTATCAAAAAAGAACTCATACAGACCATTATTTCCATGCAAACTCCAACCACCATCCTGCTCAAAAATTTGGCGTTATCAACACGATAGTTACTTAGACAGTCAGAATATTTGATGATGAGCATATTGAACCAGAATTGAAACACTTGGGAAACGTGTTCAGAATGAATGGGTATCATTCCAAGCAATTTAATATGGCATTCTAAAGGGCTATGAGAGGACCTCATATCAGGAAAAATGATAATGAGGAAGACAGTAATATAAAACTTCCTTACATTAAAGGTCATTAAAGGTACCACAGAGAAAATTGCAAATATTTTGAAGAAGGGTAATATTATGGTCTCATTCTCCCCTCCTAGCACCCTCAGGAAAATGTTTCATCATGATAAAGATGCCATAAACCAAAAACTAAAAAAAAAGAGTATAAATTGTGTGAAATTTTTGGTTACCCAGAAGGTGCTATTAACCTAGTTAGTTATTTCCTATTACTTGTTCACGGCAAATCAATTCTTTTGCTGGAAGTAATGAATAATCACATGAACAGCACCATTCACAAAATAAAAATTTCAGCTGAAAATGTGTGAAACCAATCACACAATGAACACAAATATTTTTGGACAAACGTCCCCAGAAAAACCCCAATGTGTGGAAAACCAGTTTTCAGATCTGGGGGTTTATATTATTATCTTCAGCAAATTTGCTACTTTGAAATTACAATTACTTGCCTGACATCAGCAAAGCTCCGGCAATACATTTATCTTCACTTCTAAACAAATCAAACTGGGAAACTTCACCCTCTCCCTCTGCAGATCAACTCGGCCCTTTCTGGCAATTCACACCACCCTCTAGAACTCGCACTAGCAACCTCCATCAATTCACACTGCCACTGAAAACTCAATCTACCCTTCTCAACAACTAGCACTGCCATTGGAAACTCAATCTGCCCTTCCCAATAACTCGCATTGTCTCTGGGAATTTGATTTGGCAATTTGCACTAGTAAATTGGCAAACTCGAATTGGCAAATTTGACCTCCTACAAAAATAATTGGAAACTCGATCTGCCCTCCCCAACAACTCGCACTGCCTCTGCGAATTAGATTTGGCAATTCGCACTAGTAAATTGGCAAACTAGAACTGGCAAATTCAATCTCCTCCTGCAAAAATAATTCGACCTCCTTCTATCACTCAGAAACTGGAAACCTCTGTGAAGAATAAACTCCGACAAATTTCTTCTCAATCGCTGTTGTTAAAACCCTCTTGGTGTCTCCCTAAAAATCCACCCACTCATGTGTCTACAATGCTTCCCATCAATCTCTCTTTATAATCTCTCATTCACAAATGAATGGCCATGATTAGAAGTTCACTTGATCCAATTGATGGCTAAGATCAATTTAGAAATTTTCTACAAGCTTCTAGAAGGAAATCAATTTTATCTCAACTAACGTCAATTAATTATCCACTTTCCCTAAGTTTAGACTTAGGAAATATTTTAAAAAATCACTAACTGACATAATTAAGATATTTTTCCCTAGGCGAAACAAACGAAAAATTACATGGGCTGGGAGATAACTAGCCTAGATCCATCTTAATTCCAGATCTATTAGGCATCAAGAGGAATCTAATCTCTCATGTTGCAAACCTCTTTTTTTAGTGCAAAACTTGTGGAAATGTTTGCACCTCGAGAGTTTTGATCTCTCTAGGCGCTTAATAGATCCAGAGTTAAAATGGATCTAAGCTAGTTTGATATATATAAGCTCAGTAGTTAAGACATTCTACTTGAAGCTTTGTTGTTAGACCTTAAAACCTAGTAAGCTCCTCTTTTATACTGTAAAACCCAATAAGAATATATACCTCTGTCTTTGCAAGGATATTATATATCCTTGGTTTAATTTTTGTTTTAATGTTACCGTTTGATCTGCTAAAATATATACCTTGTCTTTGCAAGGATATTAAATCTCCTTGGTTTAATTTTAGTTTTAATGTTATGATTTTAATCTCCTAAATAAAACTCAATAACATTTGTATCTAAACTAAGTTGTTTTGAACATCTGAGAGACATATTCCAGTGAATTTTCATGCGGAGGTTAAAACCAATGGTTGACACAGTGTAAACAAAGCAACTACAATAAATTTTCATGTGGACAAAAACACATAAACAAAATGTAGGATTGCAATAAAACAACCTGGAAAAATCTAATCTTTGAAGGTTACCTAACAAAGTCAGCAACACAACTTTTCCCAAGTTTTACTTGGAAGACATGCATCCATGGAGCTATAAAGTCTTTGTGTAATGTCTTTATTGAGTGATTTTCTTTTCCAAATCGGACATGAAAATTGCTCAAGGTTATAATATTTGTTGTGGAAATTAGGATTTATTTTGATCTAGCTAAAAGCTTTTAGTGCAATGAATGTCTTACATTAGTGAAGAATACATTTTAATAGGCTACATTAGAGAAGAATACCACGGGCAAAACCGTGGGTTGTGAAAACTTCGAGCCCAAAAACCTCCATCCGTAAATTTACTATTTTATATCAGTTTTATTTTAATTATTTATTATTATTATTTATTTTTGTTTGTTTTTAAGATCTTTTAAATTTTATTTAATTTTTCACTTTTTTAATGTAATATGACCATTTATAGAAGAATACCATGAGTCGTGAAACCTGGAGCCCAAAACCTCCATCCATGAATTTACTATTTTTATTTCAATTTTATTAAAATTATTAATTATTATTTATTGAATTATTATTTATTTTTAAAATTTTAATGTAATTTTGACCATCAGAGAAGAATACCATGGGTAAAACCATGGGTTGTGGAAAACTAGAGCCCAAAAACTTCCGATAAATTTAATATTTTATCTCAATTTTATTTTAATTATTATTTATTTATTTATATTAAAAATTAAAAAATTTAAAAAAATTAAAAAAAAAAAAAATTATCTAATTTGACCAAGTCAAAATGTTTGTGTCACATACAATAACATATTTACAGTGCACATTTAAAAAATATTCACATATTTAACTCCTACACATCTAACATCAAATGCCCATACATCTACCCCATACTAGGTTGTAGAGCACCTCTCGGCACAATTAAATCCTCCATGTTTCTAACCTCAATGACACCTCTCAAGACTAGAACACCTATCCAATCTACAATGATTAACACTCCCTCTTAGCAAGGAAGGTGTTCTCCACAAAACCCAACATATCCCTAAAGAAAACAAATTTTCCTTGACTCAAGGCCTTTGTCAGAATGTCTACCACCTACTAATCTGTGGGCACACACTATAGTCGAATTGATCCATGTTTTATATATGGAAATTCACGCAATTTTCTTTGCATCCTTCCCCACTGAGTTGTACAAGTGGATCGCGAGGCTAGCAAATAGCCAAGGAAGATGTAAACTTGACAAACCTATTGTGTGGACTCCGAAATTGGTGTGCAGGCTGGAAGCATCGAAAGATAAGATCGCGCGCGCTGTCGATCATTCGCTGGATCGAATCATAGGAGGATTCATCACTGGATTCGCGGTAGATACTTCAGTCAGCTATAGCGCAGCAGAACGGCGCTTCCTCAAGGGACCGCGAGGTAAGTACGTTAAATCTTTGAACACTTGGAATAAATGCTACTGTGTGAAAAGCAGGTTATGCGAATAAACTGATGTTTGGGGCTACGCGGAGTGGGAGGATTTACAAAAACGAAGGTAGCACAGAACTAGAAACTAGCCCCTTGATTTCACCTCCGCGCGGAGGTGAAGAAGAGCTCACGAAGGTTTCACCATGAAGTGCGATCAATCTGATAAAGCAAGGAATTCCGCGCATACCACCTCCACCCTCACCACCACCAATTTCACCATCTTCACCCCCGATTTCGCCCATACCACCTCTGCCAACACCGCGAAGCAGTATGGCCAGCGTGATAAAGCTACTAGTGTTCAAGGGAGTAGGGAATGAAGATCCGAATCAATTTTAGTTCGTGATAAAAGTTGTATGGGAAGCACAGGGTGTCACGGACAACAATATAAAGAAGGCAATGTTGGTCAGCACTCTGCAGGATCGCGTGTTGACCTGGTATATTAAGCATTCCAATGACAATCCAAATGCGGGGGTAGCGAATATCCAAGTTGCGCTAAACAAGGAATTTAGCAGACCAAAATCGGAGGCACAGTCAATCATTGGATTCAAGGAAATCACAATGCTACCAGGTGAAACCCCGTGGGAGCTAGATCAAAGACTGAAATGCACAATTCGTGAAGGGAACGTGACCTTAACAGACGAGCAACACCGCGAATGGTTTGTAGCTTCGTTAACACCGCATATACAGAACGCGTTGTCGCAACAAAGGCTAACCACTCAGGCTGAAGCTTTGGACGTCGCGATGAGATTGCACGAGACTCTGATACAAGATCCTAACCTGGGAGTCCAGCAGATTCATGCGCAGCTGAAGAACTTGGGCCTTGAGATGCAGAGTTTGAAACAAGACAGGACGGCTCGTCCAGAAGTACGCGACGAGGTATGGTGTGTAAAGTGCAAGGGCCAGGGGCACGACAAGGACCACTGCCTGGTGTTCGCGAATTACCTCGCGGGAGGAGGACCAACGCCATTAAGGCCGGAGGCACAAGTAGGACCAAGCACGGCACCTGTATCGTGGTGCGCGATTTGTCAGATTGGAGGGAAGCATGTTACAGATAACTGCCATTTGTTACAGAAGTATATGCAGAATTCCCAGCAATTGTTCTGTAATTTCTGCAGGTCAGTAGGCCATGATGAGCACACCTGTAGAAGTTATGAATTGCTGATGGATCGGACTCCTACCTACAGAGTTCAAGCCGAAACACGGGCCCTCAATCAAAATGCAAGAATGGCGTGCACTGGATTTCAAGGGCACGTATGAGGCCAAGGTGGAATGGGACTAAGAAGAGGTCGCGAATAGCTGATATGTTACAATTGCGGAGGGTCGGGGCATTATGCCTGCGATTGTACAAATCCAACGAGACCATCATGCTTATATTGTACACAGTTTGATCATGAGACGGGGGTCTATCCCACGTTGATAGCGAAGTTGCGCGATAAAAGAGCACTCCAACCTCCCCCAACTCAGAACCTACAAATGATGAAATCCAAGCCGCACGAGGAAGACTCGAATGTAAATATCGTGCTCCGGAGTGGTATCACGACAAGGGATGACAAAAGGCAAACACCCCGAAGAAAGTACCTGGGTTCGCAAGGCTCCAACAAAGGAATGAGAATTTGATTTGGAGCGCGCTAAGGAGACATTCATGGAAGCTAAGAAGAGCTTCGCAGATGCCTCCACTTCAAGAAGTAAAGATAGACTGGAGCCGAAAATGGACCCATCGATGCTCACTACATTCTTGGAGACATGCATGAAGCTGCTGCGCCACAGCAAGGTTGTGAAGAGGTTGCAAGAACTCATAACTAGATGTGCTGGGATCGCGCCAGGAGAACCGCGCGTAGTCCGAAAGCTCGGGAAGCACATGACGCGAACAGGAAGGGCGATGAGATTGACCGTGCAAATCGAGGAATATGAAATGGCTCAAGTGATTTTGGATCTAGGATCGGACGCGAACGTCCTGACAAAGCAGACATGGGAACGCATGGGCAGGCCTATGCTGTAATGGTCTCCTATCCAACTGCGAATGGCGAACCAACAAAAGATCTTACCTATGGGAAGATTGCAGGGAATCACAGTAGATATCGAAGGTGCAAGCACGCTAGCAAATTTCGAAGTGATAGAGATTGTTCATGACAGCAATCCCTATCCCGCGCTACTGGAAATAGATTGGGCCACTGACATGAATGGAGTGATAAATCTAAAGAAGCGCAAGATGATTTTTGAGAAAAAGTCACTACGCGTAGTGGTACCTTTAGACCCTGCGGAAGGATCGCGCTACACAGAGCTAGTGCGCAACTACGACAACGACAATGATCTAGACTATATCTACAAGATCACTGCGTGCGAGCAAGACTGGGTAAATCCAACCGTGAATGGCTGAATCTCATGGCAGCGCGAAAGCTCTTGTACATCAGATTCTGACGAAGAGATAGAATGATGGCAGAACCGGTTACACGAGGTAACCACGCTCAACTGTAACATGATGACAAGGGTGTTGCGCTGCGTAGCAACAAAGGTAAGAGATATGCCTACATACGACGGGTTAGGTGAAGTGGAGGATTTCCTGAACAAATTTGAAAAAGAAGTGTCAGAACAACAGCGTTTCGACGCTCTAAAATGGGTACTGAGAGTTGTACCCGCAAGATGGTGGGGTACGCACCAAAGAAGTTTTGAGAACTAGCGCGAATGCAGAAGGATGATGCACCTACGATTTGGGAAGCCTCAGATGCGGATAAAAGCCAAGTATGACAAACGAAACAGCCCACGCGCCCACCTTTCTAAATGGATACAGGCATATGGTGCACAACCTACACGAAGGCACACCGTCCTCGCGGTAGGAAACATGATCAGTAAGCAAGAGCGGGCAAGACAAGGGCACGAACGACCCCTCCATTTGGGACCAGGAAGTATGGTAAGACCAAGCGCGCAGAAGCATCTTCATGCAGAAGCTTTTGACAAAGTACGTGAGGCACTGAACACGGTCCACCATGGGAAGCGCGCTGATGGGGACTTGCGCGTACCAACGATTCTTTGGGCATATAGGACCGTGTGCAAAACCCTGACCATGCAGGCACCGCCCAGGCTGGAGTATGAAGCAACTGAAGTAAGCCCTATAATACTTGGAGAACTTAGGCCGCGCATGATCACACCAATAAATGCGACGGCTCACGAAACCTTGGAAGTAGAAATCCAACAGGAAAATTTTAGGCTCCAAGAACTTGAAAAAGAAAGGGTGGGATTAAGGAGGAAAAGCGCTTTGGTAGAAGTGGAATTAAAGAAGCTAGAAGACGAGATAAGGAATGAGTTTCTCGATAAGAAGACCACGGTAATAAAACAAGGTGCACACGATCATGTTCACACGCTTGAGGATTCTCGCTGCAAATTGACCAGTCTGATGCCTTGGCTTGGACCGCATATTACTGAGAGAATTAACGAGGGTGATGCGCTGCAGAGGATAAGGTGCACGACGCGGCCAATAATGGTAAAAGGTAGGTATTTCCCAGAAAGAAGGCTGGATGATCAGAGGAAACCGCACATAGGTGACGCAACCACCTGACTAGTCAAGAAAGGAACAGTCTTAGCGCTCCAGGCAGTTGAAAGGGGGCGCGGGACTATAAACTATTCTGCCCAAGAGGTGCGATATATTGGAGATATGCGCAGAAGCAAAGAGTCACAAGGTCCGCAACCGCGCATGGGGGGTTGCACTACCGCGCGGGCTGGCCAGAAAGTGACCGTTGAAGTCACTATTCATGATGGGATGCTCGACTTGAGGCCAAATGGAGCGAGCGGCAGGCATTTAAGACGCGAGTTATGGGCAAGATTTGGAAAAATCTGCTGCCAAGGGAGCATTAATGAGCCAAATTTGGGGGGAACAGTCAAATTCAAATTCAAAAAGCGCTATAAATTACAAAGGGTTGCCCAGCAAACAACACTTGGTCATTTGCGAATTGAGCTATTGAGCAGAGCCTTGATTGTTGAGTGTCGAGCGTTGATTGAGCCCCTGAGATCGCGAGTGATAGATTTCTGCACAGATACAATGGCAACAGCTAAGGATGTTGTGCAGATAACAGAAATAACAGTCGGGGAGGCCGCATAGGCCCTGACTGTGGGGGTGTTCCGGAAGGTGCCGGGATTGTGGCAGAAATCCCGAAATCACCACGCACGCCAAGACCCAAGAAGGACAAACAAGCAATGATCCTCGTACGTGTGTCCCCGCGGAACCCGCTGCGCAGCAAACTGTCAATGGAGGAGAAGGGGAAGCCATCACCATAGAGACGGATGAAGAAGAAGAAGATCTGGAGGATCTTATCATCACGGAGGACCAGGATGAAGGCATGGAGGAGGACACTCAGCCTGCGCATCACGCGACAAAATTGCCCGCCTATGTCCCCCCGCGAAAAGGGCAGGCGAAAGTGCCCAAGGACCTGGATGAGACCAAGAGCTCGCTCTAGACCCCGCTCCTCCCAGAGGGCATTGTGTTTAAAGGCACGCACCTGGGACGCGTGCCAAGCTTGAAATTCGAAGATTAGGACCTCGCTAACCACGAGAAGTTCCCTCACCTTAAGACTAGGAAACTTATGACGCCCAAACAGAACACCGCAGCGGCGGTTACAGAACTAGAGCCGCGAAAGTGGTTGCGCGGAGTGGAAAAGGTTGGGCTACTGAATCTACACTGGCTTCCATCGCGCACCAATATCAGGCAGCTGCTCTACCTAGTGCATGATGGGTGTTTGTGGCTGGAGGAGCCCATCCCCATCACGGCAGACCTGATTCACCGCATCTCTCGACTTCCATGTAAAGGAGAGGACCCCGCGGACATATCGGAAGGGAAGGGCAGTGACTTGGCCATTGCGGAGGCCATGAAGAAAAAGTATAAGATGGAAAATAAGAAGAGGGGCTCGCCATCTCCAACATCAAGGAGAAAGTAGTGCGCGTGGCGACCCAAATCCTGGCAGGAAAGGTCTTACGCAAGTGTCGCGCGGACAAAGTACCCACGCCGGTGGTAGCACTGGCTGAGCAGTGCGCGGAGGGGTTCCAGTTTAAGTTGTCCAAGTTCCTCTACAAGGAGTTTTTAGAAAATTGCCACAAAGCCCAAGAACAAGGCAAAATGTTCCACTATGCATGGTTGTCGCTATCCATAGTGCTCGTGGCTGGAGAATTGCCGAAGGATAGCCAATTCCCCATAACTGACAGGGATTTACCAGAGGCCGCGAAGTACGCTTCGCTCTAGGCCACGAAGGATGCTAAGAGGATACGCGACAGCAAAATCTTCTGGGTGTTCATGGAGATGAACCTCAGAATGGGGATCAACCATAAGCTGCGGTTGTCAGCCACAGTTTACATGTAGGAATTTACTGGGTAAGTTCCTCAGACAGAACACCAAAGGACACCGCTCACAAACAGATCACAGATCAATACACCAGTATTTTGACATGGTTAAAACCCTCAAAGAGGGAAACAGTCCACGGCCTGAGCCAACGCAACCACTTCAGGCAATTTATTAATAAAAGAATGAAAATTTACATAAGCTTCTCTCATGTACAGTTAACCTACAAATGACCCTCCATGCTCTTTAAATAGAATTCATGGACCAATCGGGTGTCAAGCCACGGATCAAGTGTCTGTAATACCGAGGAGAGAATGAACCGTCGGATCACTACATATCGTGACCTCGGATTGTAAGTTACAAAATGTACAACGGTAAAGAAACACACTTTACCTAACTCTATACCTAACTCTATACTAGACCAAGTTGAACTTAACTATTTCCTATGTGTCGGAATATCCTAACATCCCCCCTTAAGAACAACTTGGGTTAGGATTGAAGGATTTACAAATATGACACAATAGGAGAAGGAAGGAGGCACTAGAGCCTATCCCCCCTTAGTGACAACTTCCTGAACTCCAAGCATATATCGAAGTTTAGTGAACTTCGCCTCTGTGAGAGCCTTTGTGAAGATGTCTGCAACCTGATCATCTGTTGACAATATTGCACTTCAAGAACATGGTCATGAATGAGCTTTCTGATGAAGTGCATGTGAAGTTCAATGTGTTTGCTGCGCTGATGCTGAACTGGATCTTTGCAAAGCTGAATGGCACTTTGATTATCACACCAAAGTGTAGTCGGATGCTGCTGCTGAAAGCCCAATTCTGATAGGATCTGACGAAGCCACAAGGCTTCCTTACTAGCTTCCACGGCACCACGATACTCTGCTTCTGCTGACGAAAGAGAAATGGCAGCCTGTTTCTTACAAGCCCATGTAATAGGTCCTGAACCAAGAGTGAAGACATAACCGGCAGTAGACTTCCGACATCAGGGTCACCAGCCCAATCAGAATCAGTGAAACCAACTAATAGAGGAGTTGCTTTGGCACTGTAATGAATCCCAAACTGTATTGTACCTCGAACATAACGAAGTATTCTTTTAGCTGCTTTCCAATGACTTTCACGGGGGTTTTGCAAAAAACGAGCAACAAGGCCAACAGCAAAGAAAAGGTCAGGACGAGTATGGG
>APFE031081685.1:0-31623 GCA_000404065.3 Pinus taeda | reverse complement strand
TCTGATCTTAGCTTAAGAATTTGATGTCCAGATTGTTTTTCAACAAAGGCCTTAAAGGCCAAGAATTTGTTAAATACTTCACTCTTGATTTTTAAGAAATATACCCAAGTGCGTCTGGAGAAATCATCAATGAAAGTTAAGAAATATTTGTAGCCAGAGAAGGAAACAACTGAAAATGGACCACATAAATCACTATGCACAAGCTGTAGAGGGGCCGAGGCGTGCCAAGAGGCACGTTTTTCAAAACTGTCCCGATGATGTTTTCCGAGTACACATCCGGAACAAACACCATCTCTGCAAGATACCGTTGGAAGACCTGTCACCATATTTTCTTTACATAGGTTCTAAAGATAGCGATAGTTTAAGTGACCAAATCGCTCATGCCAAAGTTTGCTCACTTCATCATTATGAGCAACAAATACTGAGGGAAGATTTGATGACCCAAAAGTTGTGAAACTTATACAACCTTGTGGAATCATCAGCAATACCAGTAGCTAGAATCTGTTTAGGATCTCTTAGATCCTTGATTACAACATCATGAGGTGAAAATTCAACAATTTTACCTTCACCTGAATGAGTTATCTGATATACAGATAGAAGGTTGCTGGATAAGGTTGGAACACATAATACATCATTAAACTGACCATTGTCTACATGAACAGTTCCAGTCCCTACAACATTAAGAGATCTATCATCACCAACATATATATTTTTGGTGTTACAATCATTTAAAGAAGAAAACATGGCTTTGTTTTTGGCCATGTGATTAGAGGCTCCAGAATCAATGAGCCACTCATGAGAATGAGAAGAAGATACATTTAGTGCATAGCCAGACTGAGATGCTTGACAACGACATGCAGAAAGTGCCATTCCTGAAGATGAATTTGAAGAGTGCTCCACATGGATGTTATGTTTTTTCATTGCTGCTTCCAAGGCTTCCATCTTCTTAAAGCATTTAGATTCTAAGTGGCCATCTCGATTACAAAAGTTGCAATGTCTATCAGTCTTCTTGCCTTTGTGTTTATTTGCCTTATCATTCTGGTGAAATGATTTTTCATTTTGAGGCTGAAATTTCTTAGGACCCTTGTTTGGTTTAGGACCATTCTTTTTAGGATATGACTTCTTAGGATTCTTTGAGTTTGGTTGCTGCTGGGTGGTTAACGCTTTCTTAGAAGAGTTTCCAAGATTAAGAAGACCAAGGTGTAAGATTTTTTCTTGTTCTCTTATTAAAGGATCACAAAAAGCATCAAATGAAGGGGGCTTGTAGTCTTGTCCTTGAGAAATGAAGGCTTCTCTTGTAGAATGGAAGGTGGAAACAAACACAGAGTAGGCTGGTCCCAACTTAGTAAGAATGCAATAGATAAGTGCACTATCTTCTTTCTTAACCTTAACACCTTTCAAGAGAAGTCTAATGGTCTTGAAATTGGACAAGAAATCTTCAATGCAAGAAAAATTATTGGGGTCCAATGTAAGCAACTCAATTTCAAGTTGATGGGCTCTAAGTTCATTTTTTATGCCAAAAACTTTAGTAATCTGCTTCATTGCTTCATCAGGAGCATGAAGTTCTGCAATATGGAATCTAAGATCAGGAGAGATAGACATCCCTATCAACCCACGTGCTTGATCTTGCCTATTTTCCCATTTGGCTACTTTCTCTTCATCTTTTGGCTTGGTTTCTTGGTCTGAGGCTATTCGGTAAAGACCTTTACTTCTAAGTAAATCCACAATGTAGGACCCCATTGGAAGTAGTTGGTGTTGTCAAGAATAACTTGGCATGGACTTTCCATTTTAACAGAAACTAAAGCTATATATGTTGAAACTAAGTGTTCCAATGGAAAGAGCTCGAAAAATTAGGCTGGTTCAAAAAAAAAAACGGCTCTGAAAACGACATCCGGATGAAGAAGTTATGGCCTTTTTTTTTTTAAATTGAAGAAGGCGCCGACAAAGTGCGGGAATGAGCGGAAATGAAAAATACGCTCCCTTTTCAACAAAAAAGGAGATTTGAACCCAAGACCTCTACTCTCATAAATTAGCTTTGAACCAAGTGAGCTATACAAAAAATTTGAGAGAGAGAGAGGGGGGGGTTTTGTTTTCTTTTGGTCACTGATGCTTTGAATTGCGTGCTTGCTTGAGAAAACTCTTTTTCTCCCTACAAAACAAAAACACAAAACCCAACACGGACATACAAAAAAAACAAGCCTTACGGCTTAAAGTTCGCTTTACCCGGAAACTAAATATTTTCCTCAATGTTTCTGATTTTCCGAGATCACACTAAGGCGCAGCGGAAAAGAGCATACACATGAGAAAAATCCTTCCTTTCTGTTTCTGATTTGCCCAGATCACACAGAGTCGCAGGGCAAAGAGCATACGCAGAAATGAAAGGTATAGATCCGCGTAATAAAAAAAGAGCTAATAAAACCGAAACGAAATAAACAGAGAGAAAAATAATTTGTAAACTGTAAAAAACACTGTGTATACCTCCAGATCTTAAAAATGACGCAGCTAGGGGCTACCAGAAACCTTTTCGCGTGAAACGAAAGGGGTTCCTCACTGGAACAGATGCTCCTAAAATAACAGAGCAGTCCTCTCGGCCCGAAAGCAATCAGAAATAGCAGTTCTAGGAAATGGCAGTCGGATGCAGTTCTACCGGCTTCAGATTTGGATCACCAACGGACGCGGCCCTCAAATAGCTCTAATACCATGTAGGAATTTACAGAGTAAGTTCCTCAGAGAGAACACTAAAGGACACCGCTCACAAACAGATCACAGATCAATACACCAGTATTTTGACGTGGTTAAAACCCTCAAAGAGGGAAACAGTCCACAGCCTGAGCCAACGCGGCCACTTCAGGCAATTTATTAATAAAAGAATGAAAACTGACATAAGCTTCTCTCGTGAACGGTTAATCTACAAATGACCCTCCATGCGCTTTAAATAGAATTCATGGACCAATTGGGTGTTAAGCCACGGATCAAGTGTCGGTAATACCGAGGAGAGAATGAAACGTCAGATCACTACATATCGTGACCGTCAGATTGTAAGTTACAAATGTACATGGTAAAGAAACACACTTTACCTAACTCTATACTAGACCAAGTTATACTTAACTATTCCTATGTGTCGGAATATCCTAACATTACAACAGTCTAAAGGGTTTTGTAGAATTTAAAGCAGACATGCATAACATTTATATCAGGGCGCGCAAGGACCCGACTAGACAATGGACAAAGCTACCCTTCGTAGCCACAGACAACGTCATTTTCAATGTCCTGGAGGCATGGCCGTCGGAGTGGCGCGCCCCAGACATCGCAGAGATCAAGAAGTCGGCGGCGCAAAGAAAGAAAAACGAGGCCAAGCTACGCATCACACAGTTGGTCGAAAAACGAAGGAAGGAAGCAGCGGTAGCAAAAGTGCGGGCAGCGCGGGACGCAACACAAAAAGCCGCTGAGCAGGAAAAGGCCGCAACAGTACAGGAAGCAACCGCGAAGGCGAGCGAGGGCCAAACAACACCTTCGCAGGGGCAGGAATCAGAGGAAGCAGACGAACCGCGTCGATTCAGCTAAAGCGCCAGCACCCAACAGAGCAGGCAAGGTCGCTTAAGAAGGTCAAGGCATCGAAGTTGTCTATTGACCCAATCACCCTAACCGAGGGTGATCTACATGACATTGGCGAAACTGTGCGCAATGTCACCTCTGAGACTCTCCAAGATTTCATGCAGGAGAACTAGATTGTGTTGAGGGCCCTCAAAGCGCAGCTAAAGGAATTACAGGCGCGCCCTTGCTAGGCTAGTACCGTTTCGGCCAGCCTCGCAGCCGGCTCAACAACAACAAAGCAAATGTTGCACACACGGATGACAAACACTATAGTGCTGCTGGAAGGAGCACTAGTGCCATCGAATGAGGCCGATAAGCCTTCAGTTAGCTCGCTGAAAAGTCTCAGTATCAATCTAGCTGCACATCCGCGCGAGACCTTATGTGTGTTGCAGGATGGGATAACCGCAGAGTTGCGAGCTAGGGAAAGTCGCACGCTCCAAGTCCTCAGTGAGCCAAAAATAAATATCGAACAACTAAGCTTGCAGCGCAACGAATTGGAGTCGCAAAATCAACAGCTGGTACAAGTGATAGACGACACTTGCCAAAGCGTCCCGGAGCTGGCCATCCCAGAAATCTACCAGCCGAGGCGCGGATCCACAAGTTAGCAGCAGGTGTAAGGACCTGCAGTCCTTGACCTACCCACCGGGTGATGTGCGACCGCAACCAATGGAGGGTGCACAGGTGGAACAATGTGCGCGCGGTTGGAGGTGAACGAACAGCGTTCCGGCATAGGTGCGAGCTCGACTTGGATATGCGATGGAGATATGTTATGCGCGTAATATAGGTTGGGCGAGCTACTTATATGCGTAGAGGTGTGGGTTAAGCCTTACGGAGGCCGACCAACAAACATATGAAGCCGACGATGGTTGGGAGCGTTTGGAGAGGAGGCCGACTTGAGTTTTGAAGCATTTGCGATGGCGTGTGAAGGCGTGGGCAGGTCGGCTGGGTAGTTGCGACCTCGCCCTACGCCCGTATATATTAGTGATGCGATGGAGCTCATTTGGCCATCGCTCATCGATCCAACACACAAGCATCTTCACTCATGTGAGAAAGGCGCAGTTCTAGTGCGTGGACGCAGCAAGAAAAGGAAAGGCGCAGATTGGGTGATGCGCCTGTTCTTGGGCAGGGCCGCACGAAAGTGAACCACTTGTCTTGGTTTTGGGTGAAGGGCGCGGGCAGGGCCGCCCGCCAGTTGGAGAAAGGCGTGCATGGTGTGTGTGGCGCCTAGGTGATGTGTAGGAGCGCCCGACGGTGAAACGTTGGTGAGCGCCCAGTTTGTGCGACGACTTGGCACGGGTTCTTGGGTGACTCGGGTGAGCGCCCGCCCGTCGTGCAAGTGTGCACAGTGTGACTTTTGGTGAAGTGTTGAGATTGTGGACAGAGGTGTGTCTCGGGTGAAGGCGCCTGCGTGTGGCAACTTGGAGGCGCGCCCAAGTTGGGCAAACAACACGATCGTGCGACAAGGTGAACAAAGGGTTGGTGAGTCGTGCGACAACTGTGCAAAGGTGCCAACAAACTAGGCAACCGAGTTTTGTCGAAGATTGTAAATTTGGCTAAGTATGAAACTTAGGGTTTCCAAGTATACTTGTAAAGCTTTGTAACTGTTGTAAAAGATTGTATAATATATTATCGGGTAGACTCATTGTTCAGGGAGTTGCCCCTCCCTTTATACTGTGGAATTGTGTTCTTCATGTATAATTGTTGTTGATAATGAATGTGTATGGGTGTTCATTGGTATAAAAGAAACATTAATAATACTTGGTTGAGAAACACAAACTAAGTGGGATAAGTGGTTAGGCGTAGTCCACGAACATAAGTATTGGTGAAAAGAAAGTGTTTGGTGGTGCCGCACATCGAGAGCTCGGTTGAAAGACTATCACCGCCTCGGCGTCGTGACAGTTGGTATCAGAGCAGGTGTACATACACTTGACATTTGAAGACAGTGAAGCAGGTACTTGCAAGTGAAGGAAGTTGTTTCACACAAGTGGAACAAGGGTTGGTTTAGTTTGCAGGCAACTTGGTGAAGTTGTTGTATGGTCGAAACTAGATTGCAAAGAAGAAGGAAGCTGTTAGCAATGGTGGTTGAATCTCAGGTTGGGTCTAGTCACGGTGCGAAGGACACTACTATTGGGTTCATTGAAAAAGTGTTGGAGAAGATGGAGGACATGGAAGCCTTCCGGACTAAGAAGATGGAATTGATCGAGGGAGATCAAGAGGCCAATTCGAAGATGAAGGAAGAGCTCGAGGAACTCCGGACTCAACACGAGTACACTGATCTTATGTGTACACAACTTGAAGTAAGGGTCAAGGAGGTTGAAGAGGCAAGAGATCGAGGTCTTGCAGAGATCGTGCACTTGCAGAAATCCCTTGACGAAGCCAGAGATGAGATCGCGGTGTCGAAGAAGGCCGTGAGGCATAACTCAGGTGGAGGAGTGCCTCATGTGAAAGTCAAGGAACTGAAATCTTACGATGGTACAAGGAGTGCAAAGACTCTTGGCAACTTTCTATGGGACATGGAGCAATACTTGGAACGATTGGGTCTATCTGATGAGGAGACGAAGGTCAAGGTAGTTGCTCAGTTCTTGACAAAGGATGCTAAGATGTGGTGGCGAATACGGATGGATCAGATTGCCAATGGCAGTGTTGGTGACATTACTTCGTGGGATGAGATGAAGAAAGCTTTGCAGACCCATTCCAGTCCTCAGAATGAAACATGGGAAGCAAGGATGAAGATAAAGTTCATAAAGCAGACAGGGAACCTTCAGACATATCAGCAGGAATTTGCAAGTGCGGTTCTGGAACTTCCGGACATGGCGGAGAGGGACAAGGTGTTCAATTTCATTATTGGGTTGAAACCTTGGGCACGCAATGAAGTGAAGAGGCAGAGGATTAGAACACTTGAAGAAGCTTTTGCTGCTGTGGACAGGTTGGTGGAGCATTATGATGAGACTTCTGATGATAGGAAAAAGAAGTCTGACAAGCCGAAAGATAAGAAGAAAGAGGATGCTTCGAAATCGGATGATAAGACGAAGACGAAGAAAGCCTTGAAATGTTGGATATGTGTTGAACCACATACGGTGAAGAATTTCCCTTCTAGACCGATAGTGGCTGCGATTGCATGATCTAATACGAAGAATGAAGAACCTTCTGTGGGGATGATGCAGATACTTGGTGCTGCTGCTACTACAGAGGTGATCTCTCGGAGGGATCCTGAGAGGAACAAGTTGGAGTATGTTCGGATGAAGGTTGGAGATGCTGATATACTCACTATGGTAGATAATGGGGCCCCTCACAACTTCATGGGAGAAGATACTGCGAGAAGAATTGGGCTGAAATTTGTACCGGTGAAGGCACAGATGAAGACAGTCAATTCTCCTCCTAATGATGTTCATGGTGTAGCTGAAAAGGTGGACACAACACTTGGTGAGTGGACAGGGAAAGTCAACTTCACTATAGTGCGGATAGACGACTATGAAGTTGTGCTAGGAATGGAATTCTTGAAACAATTCGATGTTATGATTGTTCCGCATTTGAAGAAGTTGTACATTTACGATGGAAAGGAAGATGTACCCATTGGTGTACCAACCATTGGAGTGACAAGACCTGATTGTAAGTTGGTAGTGATGCAAATGGAGGATGAGAAGTCGATGGAGGATATGAGTAAGCGGTTGTCTATGGTTGAGACAAAGCTTACCGAGCAGTCATTGGTCATGAGGACTCTTTCTGATAGTATCTTGGATGTGTCAAGAAGGCTAGAAGTGGTCGAAGATGATGATGATGATGATGAGGCTTATGTGAGGCCGAATGTCCGAGAGAATCGAGTCACTTATCTACAGAGGATGGAGATAGAAGATCCTGACAGATGGATTGAGTTGATTAGTGAGGGTGAGCCTTCAAGCTCAACTCCCTCCACATCTTCTTAGATGGACAAGAAGATGGGGCTCATTGTTAGCTGCTCATGGCAGTGAGTCCTTAAGACAGATTGAGCAGGTATGACAGATGGTGCAGGGATGCCTTGGCATCAAGCATCATGACATGTTGCAGATGGGATGGAGTTTCCATGGACCTGAGCATGGTGGTGAGATTCTTGGTGAGTCCGAGATGTGGCAGAATCCGAGATAGACTAGTAAAGGCATAAGAATGTCGTAAAGGCATAAGGATGGACATTCTTATGATTTGAGCGCGACAGTTGGATTGATCACCCGACTAGTTCAAGTCATGGGGGCTAGCAGTGTACCAGAGAGATGTTGGAATCAAGCAGACGAGGAGGACAGTTCACAGGATGAGGACGACACATGATGGAAATGGGAATTCTCCATATGTTGCAGAGATGTTTGCAGTATGTGGAGGAGTTGACATCATGGACCGAGGATGAGACAGACATTGTTGATCTTGGTGGATGGCTACCAGGATGGTATGTTATCGAGGACGACAACGACTTCAGGTGGAGGAGGATGTAAGGACCTGCAGTCCTTGACCCACCCACTAGGTGATGTGCGACCGCGACCGATGGAGGGCACACGGGTGGAACAATGTGCGCGCGGTTGGAGGTGAACGAACAGCGTTTCGACATAGGTGCGAGCTCGACTTGGATATGCGATGGAGATATGTTATGCGCATAATAAAGGTTGGGCAAGCTACTTATATGCGTAGAGGCGTGGGTTAAGCCTTACGAAGGCCGACCAACAAACATATGAAGCCGACGATGGTTGGGAGCATTTGGAGAGGAGGCCGACTTGAGTTTTGAAGCATTTGCGATGGCGTGGGCAAGTCGGCTGGGTAGTTGCAACCTCGCCCTACGCCCGTATATATTAGTGATGCGATGGAGCTCATTTGGCCATCGCTCATCGATCCAACACACAAGCATCTTCGCTCATGTGAGAAAGGCGCAGTTCTAGTGCGTGGACACAGCAAGAAAAGGAAAGGCACAGATTGGGTGATGCGCCCGTTCTTGGGCAGGGCCGCACGAGGGTGAATCACTTGTCTTGGTTTTGGGTGAAGGGCGCGGGCAGGGTTGCCCGCCGGTTGGAGAAAGGCATGCACGGTGTGTGTGGCGCCCGGGTGATGTGTAGGAGCGCCCGACGGTGAAACATTGGTGAGCGCCCGGGTGATGTGTAGGAGCGCCCGACGGTGAAACATTGGTGAGCGCCCGGTTTGTGTGACAACTTGGCACGGGTTCTTGGGTGACTCGGGTGAGTGCCCGCCCATCATGCAAGTGTGCACAATGTGACTTTTGGTGAAGTGCTGAGATTGTGGACGGAGGTGTGTCTCAGGTGGAGGCGCCCGTGTGTGGCGACTTGGAAGCGCGCCCAAGTTGGGCAAACAACACGATCGTGCGACAAGGTGAACAAAGGGTTGGTGAGTCGTGCAACGACCGTGTGGAGGTGCCGACGAACTAAGCAACCGAGTTTTGCCGAAGATTGTAAATTTGACCAAGTATGAAACTTGGGGTTTCCAAGTATACTTGTAAAGCTTTGTACCTATTGTAAAAGATTGTATAATAGATTATCAGGCAGACTCATTGTTCAGGGAGTTGCCCCTCCCTTTATACTGTGCAATTGTGTTCTTCATGTATAATTGTTGTTGATAATGAATGTGTATGGGTATTTATTGGTATAAAGGAAACATTAATAATACTTGGTTGAGAAACACAAACTAAGTAGGATAAGTGGTTAGGCGCAGTCCACGAACATAAGTATTGGTGAAAAGAAAGTGTTCGGTGGTGCCGCACACCGAGAGCTCGGTTGAAAGACTACCGCCACCTCGGCGTCGTGACAGCAGGGGTCCGTGAGGCGAAGGAAGAAATGAAAAAGGTTCAGTTGGAGCAGAACCTTCAAATCGTCGAGCTGCGGTTAAAGGCGCAGCCATCCTCCCCCGGAAGTCAAAGAACAGCAGGATTGGAAGAAATTGGAGGTGCAGTGCGAGACTGCACCAGTAAGTTGGAGGAATCACTTGAGGTCCTCTCAAATCTGCAAAAGGAACCCAACATCCAGTGCTTAGAGACAGAGGCGCAAGAATTCCAATAGTAGTATGACAGTGTCCGAGGAACTACGCAGACGGTGGTCCTCACTCAGAGGCTTGCACGAATGCAGTAGGCTAAAGCACTGAAGGAGCAGGTGGATGCAACACGACATAAGGAAGCAGTCTTGAAGGCGCGCGTTTAGCCTTAGATTGACGAGGCCTTCACCATCACCGCAAAAATCGAAGGCAAGCTCGCACACATGCAGGGGATGCACACATTGATGCAGAGAAGCACTCCTGACACAGAGGTCTTGGAACAACAGCAGATCCAGCAAGCAGCAGCTCAATGCACTGCTGACCTCTGCACAATTCAAGAACAGTTGGAAGGACTCTGCGCAAAGATCGCCGCACCGATAGAGTGACTCGAGGGCGAGTCACGATGTTTGTGTTGGAGTCTTGTTGGGCATGGAATCCCCCCAAGGTATGTTTTGGGGCTCAAAGCCCAAGTTTTGACCGAATCCTGTTGTAATGCTCTGCGAATTGCGAGCGCGTGGCGTGAAAGTATAATAAAATCACAGGGTTGTCTGCCCTAGTTTTGTAATGTAATGTCGGCTGGATAGACCTACCCACAGTCCGCAGACCATGGGATTGTATAAATAGAGTGAGGTTCTAGGTGTAAAAGAATACTAACTAAGAATAGAAGCATGAGAAGTCAAAGTGATTGAGTCGCAGTGTGAAGTGTGTCTTGGGTTCAGAGAGTAGCTGAAGGCTTTGCAGCTGAGTGCGCAGAGACCTAGTAATCCGCAACTGAGTGTGTGAACCCCTACAGCTGAGTGCGCAAGGCGAGTCAAGTCTATAACCGTGGAAAGAATAAATAAAAATTAGTTTGGTTATAATTCTATGTATCTGTTCTTGGGTTAATGCATGATTGATAAAATTTGCAAATATACTGTTTATTTACTGCACACACCTGTATGAATATTTTATGTTGTTAAGTATAACTTAAAGCACCCCAGTAGGCAAAGATAATTAACTATCATTGGAATATAAGCAAGGTCTTGGGTAATAACACAGAGTGCGGCGCTCAGCCCCTGGGTAGGGCTACGCGAAGGCAGTTTATCAGGCTGTGAGGAACGGGAAAGTGCGCAAAGTAACATGCACGCAGAGACAAACCGCAGACCAATCGAACTCATCAGACATTTCTAGGGTGTGGAAACCTGGTTCTAGCACCCTCCCATACTACTTCGGGTGAGACCTTAGTTCGCGCTCCGCAGACTGTTGCCGAAAGGGCCAGTAGTACCGAGATTTGTTTGGCTAATTAACTTCGAACCTGGGTCAAGCCCCAACAAACCAACAATAGATGCATTGAATGACACAAATGTCGACCCAATTCTGCAATATGGGGAACAATGTTATAGTTAAACTTGTCTTGGATTATACGCCTAGCCTTGAGATCCTCATTGAGGTACGTTGCTAACTGTGTTGGATCTGTCAGTATGACAAAAATTGTTGTAGCATACTCCTTCAATCCATGCTCCTCTAGCAATAATAAAATTTTGGATTTCCAAACACCAAAGTTCGATGCACCATCAAGTCTGCTCTAATCCCTGAAACCAGCTAAAGCCATTTCTGAAACCCTTGAACAATAAACTCCAATAAATTTGAAGAGATTTGCCTATGTGAAAACTGTTCATTTCTCCTTTGAAACCCTCATGCTCAATAAAAATAACCTCATCATTGTAGTCATTCTGATACCATGTGAAATTTGTGGTTACCCAGATGGTGTTATTAACCAAGTTAATTATTTCCTAGTACTTGTTCATGGCAAATTAATTCTTCAGCTGGAAAAACCCCAATTTGGGGAAATCCAATTTTTAGATCTGAGGGTTTATATTATAATCTTCAACAAATCCATTATTGAGAAATTACAACTGCTTGCCTAACATTGGCAAAGCTCAAACTAGGAAACTTCATTGTCTCCCTCTGCAGATCAACTAGACCCTTTCTAGCAATTTGCACCACCCTATGGAACTCGCACTAGCAACCTCCAGTAATCCCCACTAGCAATTTGGTAGCCTCTGGAAATTCGCATTACCCTTCCTCACAATTTGCACTGCCACTGGAAACTCAATCCGCCCTTCCTGGCAACTTGTATTGCCTCTGGGAATTCGATCTAGCAATTCAAACTAGTAAACTGGTGAATTTGGCCTCCTTCTATCACTCAGAAACTGGAAACCTCTATGAAGAATAAACTCCAACAAATTTCTTCTCAATCATTGTTGTTGAAACCTTCTTGGTGTCTCTCTAAAAATTCACCCATTCGATGTGTCTCCAACATTGTCCATCAATCTCCCTTTATAATCTCTCATTTAAAAATGAATGGCCACGATTAGAAATTCACTTGATCCAACCGATGGCTAAGATCAACTTAAAAACTTTCTACCAGCTTCTAGAGGAAAATCGATATTATCCCAACTAATGTCAATTAATTATCCACTTTCCCTAAGTTTAGACTTAGAAATATTTAAAAAAACGCTAATTGACATAATTAAGATATTTTCCTTGGGTGAAGCTTAAGAAAGATTACATGGGCTTGGAGATAATTAAATCCTCCATGTTTCTAGCCTCAATGACACTTCTCAAGACTAGAACACATGTCTGAGCTACAATATTTAACAAATTGTCCCCTGCTCTTCTGGTAAGTAATACGTTGGTGAAACTAGAAGATAGATTCAAGTAAGGCAGAACGAGCACTATGTCAACATCAGACATAATCAAATTGAAAGATTAGCTTTATCCAAACACTCTCAAGGCACAGGACACCACATGCATCGAGGATACCAAAATCATCATTAAACTAAAACATTGTGGAAAAAGGAAGATATGGGAGGCCCTGGAAATTGAGCTAAATCAGGAACATAAATAAAGGTTTAAGCAAAGCTTGGAAGCCTGTCCTTCACAGTTGTGAGATTGATAATAATAATCCAACTAGTTAATCTAAAAAAGTTGGCTGGGAAGTTTGGGTCCTTTAGCAGAAATTCGGTTGCCATTTCTTATCAAAGCTGATATATTACTTTTGCAAACTCCTGGGGATGATCCCAGTTTTGAGATTGAAACGTTGACTTCCGCAATTAATCATGCAGTTTGGTTTGTTACTTTTCTAATTCATAACTGCACAGAATTAATAACTTTAGAGTGTAGTGAGATGAGGAATATGGTTCTTAACCTGCATACGAACTCCCTGTCTACTGCCAAACCACAGTGTTTCCATCAACTCAGCTAATGGTGACCCCAATGAAGAAGAGACTGTACACCAGTCCAAAGAAGCTATGGAAGTAGACCAGCAGACCCCCCCAGCACTCCATGAGAGGACAAGAGGAAGCATCCAACCTGCAAGTTTTCAATTAGTCGGTATGTCTTATAAAGTAGTCTGTATTCAACTTTTATAAGCAGTATGCCAGCGTCAATAGTTCGACTGTAGCAGTTAAAGGTATCTGCAAACTCTCATATCTACTATCTGAAAGTTGCAAGTATTGCCGGAATCGTCACAGCAACAGCTATTGCACTTCTTTGCTATAGCTATGCTATGGCCCTTTTAATATAATATCTCCAAATTCTCGTTTTCATAATAAACCAAAAAAAAAAAAAAACACTCGTAGATGCTGTGATAGACGTCATATATAGCATGAGGGTCATGCTGATAGGGTTGATCAAGCAAGATGTCATAGCAACCGATTCGTTTCCAAAGCTGATGCAATAAACTCAATCAACCCGTCTCCAAAATAGTTAGGTCACACATAGATGAGGCTTTGTGTGTAGATATAGAGAACTGGTTAAGACTGGTGTGGCAAGACTCTTCATCTTGTTAATGATAAAATAGAACAAATGGACCTTGATTGAGGGTTATCAGAACCGGAATTTAACCACCACATTAACATGGCAACAGGTTTGCGTATTTTTTTCATGTGATTTCTGTACATCAGAGACAAGAAGAAGTGACAAGAAGCTTGCTAGCACACGGATGCAGTGTACCCTAATGGACAAGGACGGATACAGGTCCTAGATGATATTGAATAGATACCCTCTATTGTAGCATCTAATTTGAAAGTAGAGCCGGCCACTTCTTTAACGAAGAGCCTTAATTGAGGTTAGGCTAAGTATGAAGTGTGAATATATAAAATTCGCCATAATGAGACACGCTAATGGAAAATGAAAATATATCAAAACAAATTGAAACTTTCCAAACAAATGGATTTGCTTATGCGCCCAGTAGAAATATGCTCGGAATCATGAGATGACAGTTGAGGGTAAGGCACAACCATGGCATTACCTGTCACTTCATGGCTTCGGGTAGACTTATGCATGGTGCATAATTTTAACTTTACCCCTCGCCTCCACTCTAAAAAAACCCCCAAAAAAGCCAAAAAGGAATACTAACCTGATCATGACATGAATCCCATGACTAAAAGCGGCCGTGAGTGATGACTCCAGTTTGATATATTGTACATAACCACCCACGGAGCTGGACTTTAGTTTCAGATTTTGTGAACGAAGCGGGAAGGGTACCTTCATTAATTACCTGCGAGGGACCTGAAGGCGGAGTTGTGGCCCTCGGCCTCCATATTCCATGATAATGACGCTGATTGAACTCTCTAACAGCAGCTGCGTTGTTCTTCACGAAATTATTGCGGAGAGTATCCGCTAATCTGAAGAAATGAGGCCGCATCTCCACAAACAGTGGTGCGCACCACAACAAAGCTTTGTTCTGCCTCTCCTTAGTTCATAATGCCCAAAACAAATTTGCCACCATTTCGGACGTCTTAATCAAATACCCTCGACAGCAAACGTAGTAAAATTCATGCTACATTTTGAAAAGCTCCGGTTTTGAGAGCGTTTTTATATAACAAATATTTTTTTATACATCTATGTAAACAAAAACATATAGAATTATGAATTAGATATAAAAAAATATAGATTGAATCATATAACAATAATTATCTAGAAGTTATAATCTTCATAAACCATGTTCACAAGTTAGTAACATAGTAACATACAACATATTGAGTCTCATGATTCATCAATTTTAAAATTTCAAGCTTTCAAAATTCAATATATAACATTTATCATCATTGATCACCAAAGTTGTACTTGTAAGCTAAGTGTAACCATTACAACAAATAATCCCTAACATGAAATGAAATGTTATAAAATGAAATGAAACAACTTGCAACTTTCATGAAGCATCATATTCATAATTCATTACCAATGAGTTATAATTGCCAACTTCAAACTTAAATTGTCATATATTGTTTAAAAAAAATCATAATAAATAAAAGTCAATAGTAATAAAAACTACTAGAAACTAGAAAAGACAAGTAAATCTATTATCTATTGCTTGTGCTTGGGCCTCTTGCCGCCACAAGAAATGTCTAGTTTTTTAGTCTTCTTGGAAAATCGGGATCTTTGTCATTAATATCACCCTCTAAACATTAATATCCAAAGGTATTTTTGTCATTGCCTCTGTATCTGTATAGGGATCTTTATCATTAATATCACCCTCTAAGCATTAACATAAGATAGAAAAAGCATAGCATGTCAAGTCAAGATTTTGTTTCAGTGATGCGTACATTTTTAGGAGGGTCATGATAGAGGAGTTCGACAACCAATGTCACTAACATCAAGGTACATAGAGGGATTGGTGCTCTTGATTAAATACGAGTTCCATACCCTAATACATGACAAAATTCAATGGAAACATTGCAATCCTAAAATCCACGAAAACTGATAAGTCTGTTGGATTTTGAATGAAATCTAAAATTCTACTTTCTCCATGTGAAATCCAATGAGGTCGGAACCACTCTCAAACATCATGAGTCATTTCATGGTAATGTTAAAAATTGAAGTAAAAGGATGAAAATGAAGATTAAGGAGAATGTCACTTTTACTTTAAGAATTTAACATTACCATGAATCGCATATCAATACTAGGGCCATAGGCTTGATCATTAAGTTGTCCCACTCAAAACTTATTTGTTTCTTTGAAAAAAAATTGCATTTGGAACATTACTGCAAAAAATGCTAAACGCTCCTGAAAACGCAGGGAGCGTTTTTTTTAGGGAGTGCACTCCCGAAATTGCTCCCGAGCACGCTCCCGAGTCGCTCCCACCTGGAGCGCGGATTGGGAGTGGGATCGAGGAGGGGGGCACTCCCTCGCAACACTGGCCCACGGTCACCTTAGTTAAGGCTCCCTGCTCTTTACGGACTTTCACCAATGGGAGGAGACCCGATATAATGAGGATCACAATGATGAATGGATCAAAGATAGGGTGAAAGGTGATCCTAAAAGCCTATTCACAAGAGACGCTCAAATGTATGGCTTACTTGCTTGGAAAGCAAGATGAAAGGCTCTCTAAAAAGGGCTTAGGGGAATTTCAAGGGCTAGGGTTTGAGTATATGACTTGTCGAGGAGATTCCTAGCACCTAAAATCCTTGTGAAAACTTGGATTCTAAGTGGTCTTTGTGGGTTGATCTTTAAATTGTTATGGGACCACACGAGCCAAGTGGACCCAAAATTAGCTCAAGGGGATGGAATTGATCAACCAAGGGTGCGCTTGTCCTATTTGAGGTGGAGAAATGGATTACATGAGAAATTTTCTTTGAATTTGATGCAATAATCCCAATGAGGTCACCAGCCAAGGTAAACCTAGGGCAAGAAACAGTCCTCGAGCTAGGGCTTGCAATATCTTGAGATCCCACCATCGGATTTGCTTCAAATTTGGAGGGCCCCTAAAGCAAACTCTAGTGTAGTCGTGGACCAAAAATCGAAGTATTTGTAGACCTTTGTAGGATAGGCCTAGAAGGAAAGAGAAAAGGTGAGAAAAATATGCTTTAAGGTGATAACTTATGGAAGACTAGTGCCTATTCCTTTGGGAGAAATGGATTCAAGAAGATTCCAATGATTAGGATGGTTTCATTCAGTCAAGGAGGCCTCTAGAACAATTTCGCCCGACAATTATGGCATGAGGAAAATTGATTCAAGGTCTTTATACTTCAATGTGCAACATGTGATGACTTATCAAGATAAATTTCAATGAAATATCTCTAGGAACATGCACTTATTCAAACATGGCCCATAACATGATGCAACTCTAATAAAAGACAAAATATGTACCCTTTCACCAAAGAAAAGCAGCAATATTTTGGCCTAGTATAGCGAAAATCCCAACATCATTTATGTGAAATAGAAAAGAACGACAAAATAACACTAAAAGATCACTTACATGTGAGAATAAGTATATCCAATCATCATCATATGCCAATATAGAAGCTCCAAGACAAAAAAGAAGATATCCAAACATCAAAATTCATCGATCCATCCAATTTCGTCCTCCAAAAAGAATAGCAAAAATCTCTTAAGAGAGAATGACCAATCCAAATGATGATGATCAAATGATTCCATCACACTTCTATTTATACACTTCCTAATGAATTTGCTTTAGCTAATTAGACCTAATTTAGCTCCTAGAATGAAATAATGTGCATAATAACACTAACCTTTGGTGACAAGCCCACCAAATAACTCAATAATACATGAATAAGCCTCTCAAGTGGGTTGAATGATCAACTGAGTGAGTTGTTGGGCCTTTGAGGAGGCCTAGTGAAATCCAAAAGGGTGCCATGATGTAGAAATGAACTCCCAACATAGTGGACAAGGGGTTGGCCCCTTGCTTTCCAAGCAAAAACATGTGGTGCTCCCAAGTGAGTGTGGGGCACAAGGTTATCCTCATGGGTCTCCAAATGGATTGGAAGTGCTTGTAGACCATTTGTAAAGGTTGTAACGATGACATAAGCCCTACCTTTGCAGCAGGGAACAATCCTCTAAACCCTGGAACATCTGCCAAGTGTATGGTGCATTTGTGGAGCCGATTGGGCATGGTGAATGAGGTGCATCATCCTCATCCAAAAGTTGGAATAGAAGCAATCAACGAACACTGTTGGGGATCCATGAGGTAATCTCGGCTATGGTGTAGGCCCATGGCTCTCAACGCTCACCCTACAAGTGCCAATGTGACTCTCTAGAGGGCTAGGACCCCGTATAGGGAGACCAAGCCCTAAATGGCAATCCACCTACAATCCTCCATATATTCAATGCATCCCCTTACCTTCTAATACAACAAATCATTAGAATAATCAAGTAAAAGAGCTTACAAGTCATGGAACCAGTGGGACACTTCATGGTGGCATGACCTTCCATAGTGGGCTTTGGTATGTATAAGTGTCTCCAAGCTCAATAGGGGGTTAGCCAAGGACCCTATTAGGTGGTTTCAACCTCTCAATGGGGTGACATGTCCATGGTGCATCCTTCAAGTGGCAGGTGGCAAATGATATAATAATGGAATGAAGTGGGGATAAGGGGAAACATCCAAGCCACATGTCAAGGTGCAATGGTAGCTATAACAGGTGAAGTCCATACCTGGGTATATAAGTGTAGGAGGGAGCAGATAGTGATACATGAGTTACCCTGGCCTTTGTTTTCCCACCCTTCTTCATATTCATTTTGCCTTATATTGATTTTTCTTCATAACTACTTAGGGCTCCAGGGATGGAGAGCATGATGTGTGAGATGTAACAGTGAAGCATGATGTGTGAGATGTCGTAGTGAATACCCCGTTAAGATGCGGTGGTTCATTGCCCACCAGGGGTTGGGACAATCATGGGTTCCTCAATGATAGAGGGGCTCATCTAGGACCATGTTGTGGCCACCAACAACCCCCCTTTTTATTTAGTGTTATGACTAATACTAAATAAGTGGGGACCCTTAGCTAAAAATTCAAAAAAATCAATTAGTGATTTTATTTCCTTTTCAATAAAACTTACCATCATAAACTTAAGAAAAGACCTTTGTGAAATAATAATAATAATAATAATAATAATAATAATAAAACTTAAGTGTTGTGATGAGGGAAGACAAAATCACTCCTTAAAGGATATCGCATCACAGAAAAGATAACAGCATGCCTACTTACAAGCTAAACTCTAAAATCACGAGAATGCGATGCAAAATTGCATAAGGATAAACATATATTGCATCGCAGGTCTTAGAAGCTCACTTATAATAAAAAAACCACAAAAAACGCCGATATGCGATAGCGCATATCGCAAAATCGCGCCTTGCAAGCACGGTTTAACACAAAACATGCATATATTATGATTCTGCGATGTTGTGATTATGCGATATTACGACCATGCGATATTGCGATAAAGCGCTAATGCGACCTTGCGATAAGGGTAACAGAAAGACCTTACGATATTACGATTATGTGATATTGCGATACATCGATCTGCGATATTGTAAAGCAAATCGCAAAATCGCTCCATCGCAGACTTTTCTGGCTCATTATTCAAGAAAAAAAAACTTTTTCCATAAAACGAACTGGTTATGCGCTTTAATGCTAATTAATGAAGTAGTTTCCAGTTGTTAAGGAAATATGATTTTATGTTTATTGAAGAGCCAGTTCACGTAGGGTGATATACTTTTGCAGGTATTCGGCATTTAGATCTTTCCCGTCATTGTTTCTTATCATTACTCTCAACTCACTTGTAAACTGCAGGAAAGAAGAACAAAAGGTTATAAAAAGTAGTATGCAGGAATGGTGAAGAAAGGCGAGGCTCTGATGTCTGAAGATAAAGAAATGGCACCCTTATACACAGACATTGCATGCAACAGAGACGTGGGTATTCCCACCTAGGAAGGCATATATAATCTACTTGAGGAAGAGAATCCTAAAGTAATGGGATTTACAGCTACTACAGGATCATCAAGGTCATCTGAAACATCAGTTGCAGAGTTATCTTGTTCATTCCTACACCGGAGAGCGGCAAATCCCAAAATGCTCCCCTGCACAGAAATGGTTAAAGGAGTACTAGACAACGCTGACATCAAAGACAGGCAGTTTAAGGCTCAAGGTCAAGAGCTCTCAGAATCATTATTTTCACAAATTTCAACTTTACATCCGCTACAAGAAAACATGCAAGAGGCGAAAATTGCACTAAGGAAGCCCGGATTAAGAAACAAAGGCAGTTTCCGATGCGCGATTAATTGCGCATCGCTGGATAAAACTTCTCGAAATGAAAAGCCTTTAATTGCTCAGTCTCCTGTAAGCCCAGTACTGAAAAGATAGTGCCAGCTCTTGCTGATTCTGTTTGCAGCACATTTAAAGGCTGAAGTCAGCCAACTGACTCTCCTCAAGCAAATGCTGAATGCTTGCGACATTAAGGAGAAAATACAAAAATAGTTAGCTTTATATTTAATTTTAGAAATAGTTTTATTTTATTTTGCCTATAAAAAGGACGGTCATTTAAACCGTATCCTTAATTTTGTAAATAAGTTATTTTTAGACGTAGTTAGTATTTAAACCCTTCTCACGCATTTAGAGAAGGGTCCAGAAATTTATCAAAAACTTGTCCTCAGAACATGCACTTTTGCACCCTCCGAGGAGGTTTTGGTGAATGAATGGAACAGGATTTATTGATTTTTGCATTTGATATCTGCTACTAATGTTGCCACTTCTGTACTCTTAGTTGATGTTGGATTGAGAAGAGATAAATCGCTATCGCTTGAAGCTCATGAGTAGAACTAGTTATAAATGGTACTTCTATCTCTTAATTGTTTCTATCTCCTGTGTTAGAGTGATATTTAAGCTTAGTTGTTTATATGTTAACGCTTGAATGCCTGAGTTATCATTTGGCACTTTTGTACGGTGATAGCTATTTATTTATGCTTGATATATGAGCAGCTTATTATGCGATATGTTTTTCGCAACTGTTTCGTTTAACTTTTTATGCGAACTAGTTCATCTATATTGAATTATTTTCTTATAACAGTTAAATGATCTTTATTACCAATTGTTATTTGAGATCATTTTAGATCGCATAACAGAAGAATCATACCCCAGGTTAGTATAGATTTAGATGTTGTTGCTTTTTTAGGATACAATTACATGTCATCAGATTAGAATTAGAAGTAGATCATCTCAATTAGAATCTTTTAAAGCCAGGAACACCAATCAATCTTACACACACACAAATTGGGAAACTGGTCCCATTATCCCCAGTCGGACCCACTATACCAAACGGAAAAGGAGCTGCCAACCAAGGTACGGACCGGGTGGGTATCCCCCTTGTTGTAGACCCGATTTTTGGGGCTTCAACATATTTGGCGCTAGAAGGAGGGCCTCGAACTATGAATGGCAAGTAAGTCCAAATCTAAATACCATTCTGAGAGTAAATCGCCCTCACCATCTCCCCCGACTTCTCCATTGCATTTAGAAGCTTAAATCCACAACCTGAAGTCGTAGGATCAACAGTCGCTGCTACAAACCCCGACATTTCAGAACAATCTACTATTGAACCGCCTAAAGTCGAATCTCTGATTCACAAACTTCAGCGATTTTCTATATCTCCTCAAAGATCTGATAAATCTCAAGGCCGCGTGACTTAGCAATATAACCCTGCTCATCCCTTAACCAGATTAAAGAGCGAAAAGTTTGGTGTTCAGACAACTGAATTACCTCTACCCACTAGGAAGAGAGCAAGGAAATCACCTAAAGGGTCCGATAGTGAGACTCTTTCACCATCATCATCCATCTCAATATCTTCACCGCGAAGTCAACCATCCACTCCGCCACTTCAGATCATTGTCCACCAACCTACTGGTACTTGTACATCCCCTTCTCAATCATCCGGAGTTATTATATCCCCATCTTCTCAACCTCAGGGATCATCTTCTCCACTTCCCTCCATTAGTAGATCAACGATGGCTCAATCTCCATGGAACAATCCAGGGGCAGTCTTAATGCTTGCGCACTTGAGTCAGCTGCCAACCCATCCTGAAAAATGGTTGCCTAAATTCAATCCTGAAGAAGGCATGCTAGCGGAAGAGCATATCAATAACTTTATGCTATCCATAAATCTTAATGGGGTTACCAACGAAGATGTTGTCGTTCGAGTTTTTCCTTATACCCTTCAAGGAACAGCTGGATCATGGTATTTTTCATTACCATCTGGATCTATTACTAGTTGGGACATCTTCGAGGAGCAATTCTGGATTAAGTTTGGTGATGATAGGTCTACTACGACGTTGATTAGTGACCTGTCAAACCTCAAGGCCCAATCAAAAGAACCTATCAAAGACTTCAATTCTCGTTTCAATAAACTATTAAACAAAATTCCTACCGCTTCCAAGCCCAGCGAAGAAGTGCGAAGTGAATGGTACATTACTGCTTTACCATCAAATATAGCAATCTTCGTGGATAGGGCTAATAAGACAACTTTGGCTGAAAACATGAAAGAAGCAATAGCTATAGAGAAACGGATTATAGCCCTTGAAAAGAAGATCGCGATCGAAGAACGAAAGTCTAAGAAGGTAACATTCAAAGAAGATCCCAAGAAAAAGCAATCGAAAGATCCTTTTGATTTAGAAGGATTACAAAAAGTTTTGAAGACCATGTCTAACGAGATGGTTGACATTAAGAAACAAGTGGCAGAAACTTCTTCAAAGAAGCCATACATAGCTTTTAAAAGAAATCCCTCGAATGATTCAAAGCCCCCCAACGCTATTACAAACGTTGAATCTGAAGAAGAAGAAGAGGAAATCGCTACTGAAGGGCAGACCGATGAAGAAGAAGTTGTAGAGTTACAAGGAATGTGGGATTTCATCCTCCCACAAGAAGAGGATCAAGAAGCATTCCCGGTTAGTACACGAAGCAGAAATCAGCTTGATCACCCCCAAACTACCCCTAAACCAAAGAGCGCAAGCTCGGCAACGAAGGATAAAGTCGCACCCAAGAAGACAACATCTAAAGCGACTCAAACCAACCCAGTCCAAACAGATTCCTCTACTCCATCTAAAACGCTGATTGTTTCGGATGAAATGGAGTACAATATTATAGAAGATATGAAGAAGACTTGGGCCAACATCACTCTTTACGAACTGAGCAAATTAAAACACCAGCAAAAGATAATTTTGAAAGAATTACATGTTGTTCCAGTTGCACCTTTGCCTGTCGCTGTAATTTCTCAAGCTTCCCATGACATGGGGAGACCTCCGCCTAATGCGATTAACAAGGTTGATCCAAACGACATCGCGTTAATTGGAGGAAGATCGAGATCTCATACTCCCCCATTTCTTCTTACCTATGAAATTTTTAATAAAAATGTGCATAATTGCTTAGTAGATTCGGGAGCATCATCGAATATTTTACCGAAGTCAATATGTACAAAATTGAACGTTCAACCTCAAAAATCTGTTGTGCGCATAGTCCAGCTAGATCGATCACAAGTCGAGGTAATTGGTGAATTGAATCAAGTTACCATAAGGTTGTCATCCAACCCAAAGGTATGTCAAGTTATCGACATTTTAGTTGCTGATATTCCAGAATTTTATGGCTTAATTCTTAGCAGAGATTGGTTAGAAAAGCTTCATGGATATTTCGCAACTGACTGGTCGCACATGTGGCTGCCCTACAATGGTAAACCAAATCAAATAAAAGTTGAACGAGAATGACATCAGAAATACATAGTAACAAAACTCAAGGGGGGAAATGAACCAGTAGCATATAACAACAACATTATTGGCAATTACTCAGTAGATTCTTTCCTAGGAAATTTTAATGCTCACACATCATCTTACTTAGAACATTCTGTTTTATCTCAAGTCGAAATTTTTTCTCAAACAGATAGTTCTAAATGTATCAATTTTTTAGATAGTCCTGTAAATAAATCTTCATTTTGGAAATTATTTTTTGATGGTTCTAAATCTAACGAAGGAGCAGGAGCAGGATGCCTGCTAGTTAGTCCAGAAGGAGATAAAACTATGTTAACTTGCAGACTCGAATTTGATTGCACCAACAATACAGCGGAATATGAAGCTTTAGTCCAAGGGTTGTACAAAGCAATCGGATTAGATGTCAAATACCTTCAAGTTTTCGGAGTCTGAAATTTTAGTCAGACAGGTACGTAATACTATACATTGTTTATTAGGTCATTTAAAACATTATCAATCTCTAGTTCAAAATCTAACTGAACACTTTATAGCATTTAATATTTCATCAAATCCCAGACTCCAGAATGCAAGTGCATACCTTTTAGCTAATGTAGATTCTAAACTTATCCCTTCAAAAGATTTTAGTCCAGATATATTATCAATAGAATTAATCTTTACACCTTCTATTCCTGATAACATCACAAATTGGAGAATTTTCAACGACGATCCTGACATCGTGAGTTTTCTCACATCTTAAGGATCCTATACCAATCAAATAATTGACGAAGACCAACATGACCGACAATTGCAACAAGATAGTACTAACAATGCTATACCTAAGTTGGTAGTCAAACTAGAAGACCTTTATGATTTGAAAGATTGGTTTAAAAGATCTACTAATTCAAAACTCCAAAATTCAACTTTGAACTACGAATTAGTAAATCTGGGAACTGATACCAAACCCCAAAACATCAATCTAGGCCTTGGCCTAACTCCAGAAGAAAAATTAGCATATATCTGTCTTTTGAGACAATACAGAAATGTTTTTGCTTGGAACTATGATGAACTTAAAACATACGACACTTCTATCATCCAACATACTATTCCAATGATTGATAATGAAAAACCAATTCAACAAAAGTTGAGAAAAATCCATCCCAATTTAGAAAATCAGATTAAATCCGAACTCAACAAGTTATTGAAAGCCAAAATAATCTTTCCCGTTCGACATTCCAAATGGGTCTCCAACATGGTCCCTGTTAGAAAGAAAAACGAAGATATTAGAATCTGTATTGACTTTCAAAACCTTAATAAAGCCTGCCAAAAGGATAATTTTCCTTTGCCTCCTATGGAACAAATTTTGCAAGCAGTCGTTGGGTCAGAGTTAATGTCATTTTTAGATGGATTTTCAAGATACAATCAAGTGTTGGTACATCCTGACGACCAATTAAAAACCACATTCAGAACCAAATGGGGTACCTACGCATATAAAAAAATGCCTTTTGGTCTGATTAATGCTGGTGCCACTTTTCAAAGAACCATGGACATTGCATTAAGAGGTTTAGTTAATAAGTATGTGGTAATCTATTTGGATGATATAACTATCTATTCCAAGAGACGAAGCAACCATCTCAGAGATTTAAAACAAATCTTCCAACGTTGTCTTAGGTATGGAATTTCACTCAACCCTAAAAAGTCCTTTTTCGCATTAAGTGAAGGAAAACTTCTAGGATTCATAGTGTAAAAAACTGGAATTCACACTGACCCTGACAGAATCAAAGAGATTTCCGAAATTTCCCTACCTCACAACAAAAAAGCCATGCAATCTTTCCTTGGTCAAATGAACTTTGTAAAGAGATTCGTTCTAGATTTTTCAAGAATCGTGTCTCACTTACAAACGATGATTAAAAATAACTCAATCTTCAAGTGGGGCCAAGAAGAATATGAGGCATTCAATCTAATCAAACAAGCAATTGTGAATGCTCCATCTTTAGCGACTCCCAATTTTTCAGAGCCTTTTGTTTTATATACATTTTCATCTGACAGATCATACGCGGCGATACTTACTCAGGCAAATCAAGAGAAGGCAGAAGCCCCGATTGCTTTCTTTAGTTCAAATTTACAGGGAGCTAAATTAAATTATTCAGATGTGGAGAAACAGGCTTACACTGTTTTCAAAGCAATCAAATATTTCAGACCCTTTTTACTCAAAACCCGCACAAAAATCGTTGTACCGTTTCGAGCAGTAAGAAATATTTTAGTACAAAAAGAGGTGGCTGAGAAAATAGCCAATTGGGTTACTGCCTTACAGGAATATGATGTAGAAATCAAACCAACAAGTATTGTAAAAGGTCAAGGCTTTTGCAAAATGTTGGTCGGAGCAACGCTGATATCTGAAATTCCATCTGCAGACATACAAGTGTACGAGGTAAGCCTAAACAATAATGAGTCATTATATGCTGATATCATTTATTATCTGAAGAATGGGTATGCCCCTTCACACCTCGATCATAATAGGAAAAGAGCTCTAAGATTGAGAGCCAAACAATATCAACTCTTGAATGATGTTCTTTTTAGGATAAATTATGATTCTATTATACTTAGATGTCTTGAAGAATCTGAAGCTAAAAAAGTTTTGCAGGAACTCCATGACAGGCCAGCAGGTGGACACTATGTTGGAGATGCTACTGCACATAAAATCTTACGAGCAAGATATCACTGGCCCACATTATTCAAAGACTCGCACAATTACGTGAGGAAATGTCAAATCTGCCAAACTGCTGCTGGGAGACAGAAGAAACCATCCTTGCCACTACAACCAGTCAACATTGAGCAACCTTTTGATCAGTGGGGATTGGACATAATAGGTGAGATCGTTCCTCACTCTTCTAAGCAACATAGATACATCCTTACAGCAACAGATTACTTTACTAAATGGGTAGAAGCAGTTCCACTCAAGACGACTAATATTGAACATATCATTGAATTCATAGATCAATTTATAATCACCAGGTTTGGATTGCCTTCCGCTTTAATGTTTGACAATGCATTCTGGAAATGCAATGACTGAATTTGCACTTAAAAGAGGTTTCAAACTTAAATATTCTGCCAATTATTACCCATAGGGAAATGGGTTAGCTGAATCTGCAAATAAAAACCCAATCAGGATTATCAAACGAACAATTGACCAAAATCATAAAAATTGGCATAAGTCTTTAATATACGCTTTATGGGCAGATCGAATAACGCAAAAAACCTCCATTGGCACTTCTCCTTTCAATTTAGTTTATGGAAAAGAAGTGGTTCTCCCGACTCATTTAGCAATCCCCTCTTTGTCTTTAGTTCAATATATTGATGAAGTACCAACTTCCTCCTTACAACTAAGGAAAATGGAAATAATCAAGTTAGAAGAACAAAGAGAGCAGGCCAAAAGAACTCACACTCATCATCAAGCATTAGTAAATCCTCTTTTGATTCAAATATAATGACCATAAAAGATTTTCAGGTGGGAGATCTAGTTTTCAAATGGGACAAGGCTCATGAGGAAAAAGGAAAACATATTAAATTTCAACGAATGTGGCTTGGTCCTTTTCAGATTATAGAAGTCATAGGTCCATCCACTTTTATGTAGTAGGATTTAGTAGGAAAAAGAGATTCTTTACCTGTTAATGGTCAGATCCTTAAAAAATATTTTCCCTAGAAGATTACTCTTCTATTTTGTAGATTAGATTTTTATTTTCATAAAACCAGTTGTGAATGGTTACATTAGGAATTTACGAAAAAGACACCAATTCTCTTTTAGAATTTGATCTTTCGCTTGTATAAATAGCAAATCTTTTGGAAAATTGATCTTTATTGTAGAAAGATACAATTAAAAGACTCTAGCCTAGATATGATACTAGTTTCAACTTCATAAAATTTGATGAAAACAACCTTTAGTGAGAAATTGTTTTATATGAATGTAATGAAAGGTATCAATAACAAAATAAAGATTCTCTGTAGAACAACTCTTTCCAAAAACTCTACTATTGTCGTCGAGAGCTATCTTAAGGAAACAATGACTTCCTCCCTACTGAGGAAATCACAACTTTCAAAGGAACAATCCAAGGATACACTTTATCTTAAATAGTGAAAGGTCTCATCACGAGTCGGCTTATCATAATCACATATATTATAATTTGCTAACTTTGCCAATACTGCATACCACAACAGGGCAATGACTCAAGATTGTTGCAATCAAAAGACAAGGGGTCTCATCACGAGCCAGCTTGTTCAGTAAGTTATAAATCAAGTGAATGACTGTGTCATAAATTGGCCATCAAACCAAGGCATTGTTCTTTAAGAATAAAAGAAAATCAAATGCAATAAGTGTTGATGTGGATTCTTCGTTGAGAATTATAGGTTTCTTTACGTAGGATTCAGCATCGTTGTTGGGTAACAGGTAACCCTGTCGAGGCTATGAACGCCTGCTGGCAGCAGAGGCTCTACCTACGGCAAATGAGCATATTTAAAACTGGTTTACAAAGAAGACTTTGTTTTATCTCTGATGTAAATACAAGGACTAGCTTGAGGGAGAAAATAACCAAAGTTGAGGTTGACACCTAATCTTCATGATTGGGAATTTGATGTAAATAAATAATTTGGGAAGGTGAACAGTCATCGGGAGATGAACTGAACAATCACTCCCTATTGTATATAACAACGGGTTACCTATGGAATAATAGATGAATCAGTTTTCTGCCAAACTGGAGTTACTCCTGGCCTGACATGGTATTAGAGCCAGCTCTTTTTTAGCCTTTGTTTCCCTTGTAACTCCCTGTCTGCTCTCCATATAGCTGAGCAGGTTCTCCATAAAATTAGCTACCACTTTGTCCGACTGTTCAGTTCTCTGACTGTCATAAACGTTTAAAAAAGGGCGTTATTGCGCATGCGCCTCCATTGCATGAATTCCTTCACTTGATTATTCTCACCTGCACCTCCATTTATTTTCTGTAGTTGGCCACTGCTGGAGCTCTTTTTGTATCTTTGAACGATCTGCCCACCTGGTATCCGCTACCCAGCACCATATCTTCGTATAATACCATATAGCATACCGAGCCATGGGCGCAACACGAAAATGCTGTATCAGTCATCCTTTTGCGTATGAGAACATTCAAGTCCTGGTACCTATGCGTGGGAGACAGCTCATATATTAACGCAATGGTATGAGATAGCTTAAGCGTAGGCTTAACTTCTGTGTATTTTGCGTCTAACCTTTTTTCTTGACTCTTCTCCAGCCGAACTCGTAATTTGAAAGAATACGAGCGACGGAGTAAGGCTATACGGTTTAAATTTTGTAGGCATCTTGACTCTGAAGTTCCACGGAGGGTTTGTACATACGCCCTTCTTTGCTACTGTTACAGGTCTTTTTAAACGGATTGATGATAACTATTGTTTCAAACATGTAATATTTGGAACTTCTTTAAATATCAAGTTCGTTATCGCTGTCAGTCTTTAATCTGTTTCTGTGGGTTTATACATATTCCTGTGTTGTTGAAGCAATGGCGCCCGTCCAAAATCTGTATATGCGTTGAATCATACAGTACTCTACGGTTTTCTAAAAATCATTTGAATGATAATCTTTGGCGGTTTTCAGGCGCTCATTGGTATTTTTTTTTGATCTGGCTGAGAAGAGTTTTGGTGAATACAAAAGTGGTGTATGCATTGAACTAATTTGGTGTATACAGCACCTGCATTCACTTGGTATTGAATGCGTTTTGGTATATTGAATGCGTTTTCATTTGTGCGTAGATCTCTCGTTTAAAGGAAAAAAAAGGGGGGAGGTGATATGGAGGATATTTTATAAATTTTGGAGACATTTGAAGAAAACATAGTGCATAAAGTATTTGACATCTTTTTGCCTTTTTGAGTACAATTTCACTGTATATCAGCAGAAGTTTTTTTTTTTTACAGAATGCATTCAATCATCTCTATGGTAGGAATAGTTCTCACTGGCAAGGAGAACTATCCTGATTGGTCCCGGATGATACAACACACCCTCATCTTCATGAGTTGTGGAAAGGAGTTTGTGTCGGAGAAGGAGACAGTGACCCAGAAAAGCCTACCTCAGACAAAGAGCTCGCCATTTGGGAAAACAAGAACAACAAAGCTTATGCATTAATCGTAGCATCTGTAAATAAAGAGGTGAGTCGCCATATTTCATCATATTCAACTGCCTTTGAAGCTTTACAAAAACTGAAAGAACTCTATGACTCACATTCTGCACTTGAAGTCGTCCAGCTCATGATTAAACTCCTCACTCTTGAACTGAAAAATAATGATCCTCTTGCTCTTGCATATGAAATAAAGTCTATAATGCATGATATCAAATCCACTAAGGTTGAGTTGGATATCCCTCTTATTGCTTTTCTCAAGGCACTTTATCCTACTTACTCCAATTATCTTAAGTCTTTGCAAGCAAATGGAAATCTCAAAGATATGACCTTTGACTCTCTTGTGAAGAATTTTGCTGAAAAAGAAAAATCTTTTGGAAAGAAGACAACCCCTGAGTCTTCTGAAGAGATTGTATGACTTGATCATAAAGAAAAAGATCCTGCTCAAGATTCTACAAGAGGAAGAGGTGGACGAAGAGGAAGAGGAAGATATTTCAGAGGCGGGGGGGGGGGGAGACATTCTCAAGGAGAAAAGGCAGATTTGCACTGTATTCGCTGCAAAAGAAATGGATCACATGATGCCTCTACATGCAAGCTACCATGGAACAAAATTGAGCAGAAAAGAAACCAACAGAAAGGTAAAACTGATGATACAGACAAAGGTAAAGCACCTGAATCTGCTCACTATGTTGAGGCACAATGTAACATTGGAGTAAATGAAGATGTGTTTAATGCTTCACTTGCTTCATGGAAAAATGATTGGTTGCTTGATTCAGGAGCAACCTGCCACATGACTCATAGAAAAGATTTTTTTGAAGATTTGACTGACAATGTTGATGGAGCAGTATACTTTGCAGATCAATCAAAAATCAAGCCATCAGGGCTTGGCATAATCAGGCTTAAGCTGCCTGGTCATCCAAACTTTCTTCTGGATCTTGTTCTATATCTCCCACAACTCAAGAGAAACTTGTTGTCCTTGGTCCACATCCGCCAGCAAGGTCACTCCATTCATATGTTTGATGGCAAGCTTGAGGTAAGAAAAGCAACTGACCACTCACTTGTCATGAGGGGAATAGAAGAAGAAAGGCTTCTCAAACTGCAAGGAACCTCTGCTCATGCACAACATTTCTCATAGAATGCTCATCATGAAGAAGGTACACTTCCATCAAGTTTATTATGGCATGCTAGATTTGGACATTTGAACTATGACAGTCTCCGCTTGTTGAAGAAAAATGGTGTTGCTGGTTTGCCTACAATTCCTAAAAAACTTAAGCAATGTGATGCATGCATTCTAGGAAAGCATAGCAAACAGTCCTTTCATGACTCACATTTAAGAGAACATAGGAAGCTTGAACTTATTCATTCAGATTTATGTGGTCCAATGCCTGTTTCTTCTGCAAATGGAAATAAATATATCATGACATTATTGATGACTACACCAGAATGTGTTGGGTTTATTTATTGAAGAACAAATCTGATGCTTTCCTAACATTCAAGAATTTTCATAAATGGATGGAAAATGATGCACAATCTCATATTGGGTCTATTCGCACTGATAATGGAAAAGAATATACATCAAATGAATTTGAAAAACTATCTTCTGACAACAATGGGATCAAACATCAAACAACTGTGCCTTATAATTCCCCAACAGAATGGTGTAGCTAAAAGAATGAATAGAACAATCTTGAATATGGTACGATCCATGCTTTTCTTCAAAATGTAAAGATAATGTTTTGGGCTGATGTTGTTCTATGTGCTGCATATATAAAGAATAGATGTCCATCTAATGCTATAAGAAACAAGACTCCTTATGAAATGTGGTATGGACATGTTCCTTCGTTAAAACATCTTAGGGTCTTTGGTTCCACCTGTTATGCTTTGATACCAAAGGTACATAGAAACAAACTTGGTGCTAGAAGTCGTAAGTGTATTTTCTTGGGGTATTCAAATACCTCCAAAGCATACCGCCTTTATGATGAAGAAAATAAAAAGTTTGTTATATCTAGAGATGTAATTTTTCTTGAATCATCCAAATCTGACAATGTTGTTGAGCGGCAACTTGATCGCTTGGATAGATTCGCAAAAATGAAATCATTTCAAGAATTTGAAAATCAGATTCCACATCTTGAAGGGGGGATTCCTATACTAGATCAACATGTGAAATCTTCTTCTGAAGAAGATTCTCCCCCGTCTGAAACTCCAACAATGGATGATGCTTTAAGTGATGTAATTGATAGAATTGGGAGACTCAATCTCGATTCACTCCCAACTCAATCAACAGAGCAAGAGCAGCCTGGACCATCTCAGAAAGGTCCCCCAAAGTGGCTGACGAAGACACTTGAAAGTGTTCATCCTGATGAAAATGGAAAAA
>APFE031081681.1:0-10346 GCA_000404065.3 Pinus taeda | reverse complement strand
TAGAACAACAAATTAATAAACAATGAAATTGAAAATTAATATTAATATAATTAACAAGCAGACAATGAGTCGGCCAGCTTTTCATGTAACTGTTTCATATTTATACCTATCTTTTTCCTTTTTTCTCCACACAATTTGTCCTGATGATGAGTCTAGGTTCAGACTCGAAACGTCGACTATAAAATATGAACACTGTGGATAATCCGAGCTCCTTACAGAAATCACACCACAGTAATCTGCAATCCAAAAAAAAAGGTTATCATCTTTCTATAACAAGGACATTGTGAATTATATTCAAACCAAATTTAGTTTATTTGAGTTCATAATCATGCCTTTTGACTTATAAACATCCTGTTGCATTCATAATTGATGGGACTAGCCCGTTAACCTATGGATTAAAGTTAATTAAACAATGATTAATATTTTGGATCAAGTCAAAGAAATCATAGTTAACATTAAATAGTTGATTAGCGTAGATATTTTTGGTTTTGGATTGATGGCATAGTTATTGCTGGTACATTGGTAGGTGAGTGGGGACACCTATCTACCTCAGTCTGCACCCTTCGTGCTTCGAATATACTCCTCCTTCATGCTTTTCTTTTGTCACTTTGGTGCTTGGTTTTTACTCTCCTTCGGTGAGGGTTTGTGAGGGTTTTTCCACAATTGTGTTAAGTTTTCTTTTTTCAATGGCACCTTGTCCGCAGCTGGTTATGGATTCCTTTACCTGGCTTGATACTCTTCATCGTGGACACTGCTAGTTCTATTGTTCTCTTAACTTTCTCTATATATGTTTCTCTGGTTGTATTTCTGGTTAATCTGATGTTAACACTCTATGGGTATCAGGTTGCGATCTCAATGGACCCCTATGCTCAGCTTTGATAGATACTGGCAGGGTAGGTCCTTTCCTTCCTTGCTATAGTTATTTACTTAGTTTTACTGTGGTACTAAGGGTAGTCACTCCTTGTGAGTAGGGCTCCCTCTTGTGGCTGCGACCCAGTTTCAAATTCGTTTCGTCGGTGCTTTCTATCCTTCTGGTAAGGTAAGTTATGGTCCTACTTTCACTACTCATCACTCATTCTCATGTCTTGTTTTTGGAATGCAAACACTAATATTTTTTTGTTGTCCCGTTTGCAGGTTGGGGTTGGCTCCAGATTGAATCACTGCTTGGATTTCTACCAATGAAACTAGTAGGGTCATTCTTTGTTATAATTTTGTTGTTTGTAGACTTCCTTCTTCAGATCCTTCATTGGTATAGTCTGCTATTAGGTTAGGAATTGAGAGATTTATCTCTTCTATCCGTTAGTTAGTGTCCACTGGTCTTCGGGTTCAAGTTGTAAATAAGTTCTTCATTTCGACAGTACTGTAGCTGTTCAGGGTTTTCAAACCCTAGCTTCGTTGTTTGTTTTTCCTATAGAGTAAGTCATTCCACTTTGTTGTTGTTGGTCTTACGCACTCGAAAATTTTATTTGTTTATGTATACCAATGTTAAATCGTATATAATGGAAGAAAAAGATATTTGGTTACACATGGGTTACCTCTGTCATGAATGCATTCTACACTGTTTGAATCTGTTGGCTTGCTTCTTTGGTTGTTTCTTGTTCCATGTATCTGGAACTTGTACTTTTGTTGGGATTACGTAATTAGTTCTATTGTTAATGGTATGCTCCTTATTCTCATCATTCGAAGTTAAGAACTATGTCTGTGTCTGTTAGAAAATACTGCTAGGAATAAAGAAACATATTTCTTTATCTAATTGTCATACACAGTAATTAGTGGGAAAAGAAAAGAAATAAAATGAAAGATTGCTTGTCACAGATGGACTCAGATGCTCAGGTTCTTTATAATTGTTTACTTCTGTATTCTATTCTTTTTTTAGTGAATCTAACCCCTTTGAAAATGTATTACATTGGCTTTTGTATTGTTTTCCTACAGTTACCCAAATTGTTCACAGTTATCCTTCAGTTGCTTTTACAGTTAGATAATTGATAACTATTTCAGGTCTTCTTGTGCTGTAAGATATACAATATATATATTTTTAAATGAAAAGATAGTTGTAAGATAAACTAATAAAAAGACAAATAGTGTGGTAATAACGACTCTAAACTAACTGCATTGTTCCTAGATATCCCTTAACTAATAATGAAATGAAAAAAAAAAGTTCCTAAGCATTGTTTTGATCAACAAACATAAAGGAAACCAAATGATAATAAAATTGTCCTCCTTAGCTAAGACCAAACACCCGGTCATGGTACCCTCAGCTGGATGCTCTTACATCAGGCTCGAATGGTAAGAAAAATTCATGACTCTAGTCGATGAGCTTCTCGACTGAATAGCCTGCCTATTGTATCTGTCTAGCATCAAGCCATGAACTGTCCTCAATGGGACGGTTCTTCCACTTGATCATATACTATAGGTATTTCTTTCGCCAAGTTCGCCTGGCCACCTGAGTGTTGAGGATTCACTTGATCTAAAGGGGTTGAGTTGAAGGCATCTATCTCATCCAAGTCTCACTCCCTTCCTGTGTGTTTTGTGTAGGTCATGTTGTACTGTCTTCCTCAAGACAGGTAGTATATGAAAACAAGTCTGCCACATTAAAGATGGGTGATATGATTATTCTTGGTGGCAGCTATAATTCGTAAGCATTGGCTGAAAATTTTCAGAGAATTTTGCAAGGGCCGACCTTTTTGTGCTTCAATTTGTTGTATGCACCTCTAGGAAAATGTTCCTTGTTCAAATGTGCGAGGACTTTATCCCCCACATCAAATTGTACTTCTTGCCATTTTAGGTCTATTCACTACTTATACTTTTGACTATTGTCCTGCAACTTCATCTTTACCTGCTCGAGTAGGTCATTCATTGCTTTGGTGAAATCTTCCCCATCAGCACTCCGTCTTTCCTACTCTCTGATATCTCATAACTCATGCACTCTGTGAGGATGTATTCCATATAAGATCTGAAAAGGACTATACCCCATGCTGCAATTGGGTGAGTCATTGTAAGCAAACTCCACCTAAGAAAGTACACAATCCCACATTCATGAATTCTCCTCGATCAAACTTCGTAGCAGGTTACCTAAGCTCCTATTTACCACCTTTGTATGCTCGTCGGTCTACGGGTGATAAGCAAAGATGAAACTTAATTGTGTTCCCATCTTCTTCCACAAGGTGCACCAGAAGTGCCCTATAAATTTCACTTCCCTGTCGGAAATAATGGACTTAGGCAGGTTGTGTAGCCTAATGATCTATGTGAAAAATAAGTGGGCCATGTGAGTGCCATTGTTGGTTTTTTACAAGGGATGAAATGTGCCATCTTCGAGAACTGATCTACTACTACCATCACAGAATCATAACCTTGCTGCATCCTTGGTAGACCCAAGACAAAGTCCAAACTGACTGAGTCCCACGATCTACTCGGAATAGGTAATAGTGTGTAGAGTCTCGTATTCTCACTGTGTCCTTTCACGAACTGACACACTTTACATCTGGTCACAAATCTCTGCATATCCCTTCGCATTCTTGGCCAATAATAAAAATGGTTGAGCTGATCTAATGTTTTGTCTATGTCAAAATGCCCAGCTAGACCTCCTCTGTGCTTCTCCTGAATGATATTCTATCACATCGAACAATCGGGAATGCATAACTATCCCCCTTTAAAAAATAGCTTCTCCTGTAAATTATAGTCCAACCATGGGCTATTGTTTCTCAGCAAAGGATTCTGACAAGCTTCATAAGCCTCTTTGAAATCTGCGTCAGTCTGATACAAGTCTTTAAAATTCTCAAAGCCCAGCACTTGTATTGTACTCTCCTACAAGAGAAAAGTTCTTCTGCTCAACGCATCTGCCACCTTGTTGGCCTACCCACTAATGTGTTTCAACACAAAAGTGAAACTCTGTAGATATTCGATCCACTTAGCATGCTTATGATTCAGCTTATGTTGTTGCATCATTTATTGTAGTGTAGAATTATCAAAAAACAAAACAAACTCACTCCCCAACAGATAGTGTCTCCAATGCTTCAGTGCTTAGACGGCAACATAGAATTCTTTGTCATAAGCTGAATACTTCTACCTGCTCTCATTTAACTTCTCGGTAAAAAACACAACAGCTTTGTTTTCTTGGCTAAGTACAGCTCCAATGGCCATACCGCTTGCATCACAGCGAACCTGAAAAAGCTTGTTAAAATCTGGAAATCTCAGGATTGGTCTTTCTATGATCTTCTTCTTCAGTAACTGAAAACTTTTCTCTACTGCCTCAGTCCAACAAAAAGGCTAACTTGCCTTCTTTATAATATCCAACATAGGTGCGCATATCTCACTGAAATTCCTTATAAATTTGCAATAAAAACTTGCTAGCCCATGAAAACTACGTGCCCCAAACAGACTTTTTGGGGATGGCCAATTAATGATTGCTACAATCTTCTCTGGGTCCATCTTCAAATCATATTCTGCAATCACAAAACCTAGATAAACTAGTTCACTTTGAAGAAAACTACATTTTTTAAGCTTTATCAGCAACTTATTCTGCAACAATTTTTCCAGCACACTTCGAACATGTCGAAAGTGTTCCTCCTTAGTCTTGCTGAAAATTAATATATCATCAAGATACATTATTACAAAATTTCCAATGAACTCTTTCAACATTTCATTCATCAGTCACATAAAGGTACTAGGGGCATTATTTAATTCGAATGGCATTACCAGCCACTCATACAACCCTTCATTGGTCTTGAAGGTTGTCTTCCACTCATCCCCTTCCCTGATTCGAATCTGATGATAGCCACTCTTCAAATCAATCTTTGAGAAGTATGCTACCCCGCTCATGAAATCCATCATATCGTCCATCTATGGTAGTGGAAACCTAGACCTCATGGTAATATTATTGATGGCCCTCGAATCTATGCACATTCAACATTCTCCTCCTTTCTTACGGGCGAGAACTATTGGAACTACGTAGGGGCTCAAACTCTCCCTTATCAACCCTTTGTCCAACAATTCCTGCACCTGTTTTATGATTTTCTCGTTATCTTTGGGGCTTATCTAGTATGATGCCTTGTTTGGTAGACTTGCTCCAGGTATAAAGTCAATATGATGACTAATACTTCTCTTCGGACGCAATTTATCTGGTAAATCCTCGACTACAATATCACTGAATTCCTGCAGCATTTTCTGAATTTCTGCAGGTAAATTAGACACTTCTGTGTGTAACAGCATTGTTTTTTCCCTTTTGACAACAACATATTTCACTTCACTATCTTTAATCTACTTCAAAAACTATTTTCCACCCATTAGTAACACTTTCATATCCCTTGTTTCTGTTGTCTCCTCCTCCTTGATGGGCACAAGTGTGTGCTTAATCCCATCTTTGACAAACTTGTAACAGTTTGTCTTCCCATCATGCACAACCTTCCGATCATACTACCAAGGCCTTCCTAGCAGTATATGACATACGTCCATTGGCATAATATCACAAATAACCTTGTCTTTATACCTACCTATATGGAACTCAACTTCACACTATTCGTCAACCAACAGTTGATGGCCTTTCTACAACCATGATACCTTGTAGGGAGTCAGGTGCTTCAGCCACTTCAAACCCAAATTATCTACCATCTCTATGACAACCAGATTATCTGTGCTCACACAGTTGATAATCAACTTGCAACATTTTCTATGTGACTGAAAAACTGTCTGGAATAATGCCTTCCTTTGAGCTTGTTAAGTTGTCTCCTTGGTTGGTTTCAACAGCACTTTATTCAGAACTAAGGCTTCCCCTATTTCTGGCACATTTTCTGCTTCCTGGGGTGGTGACTCTGCTTCCTCTAGCTATGCAACATAGCTCCCCTTCGACCAAATTGTTCTGCTTCAGGACACTCGAAATATCTTTGCCCCCAGTTCTAGCACCTGTAGCACTGATAAGCAGCTCCTCTGCCTCAATCATTTCCTCTTCCTCTCTAATATAGTCTTCCACCTCTAGTGCTATCTCCTTTTTTTTTGTTCCTGAAGTCTTGGAACTACTGCCCTCTTCACTATTACTGGCAGTTCGTCCTCTGCCCTAGGACTATCCTCTTCCTCTATTGGTTCCTCGTCCTCTCCTAGCATTCTATTTTCTAGTGATCTTCTCCTCTACCTTCATAGCACTCTGGTAGGCTTCCTCTATATTTTTTGGGGAAATAATGTTTATCTCATCTAATATTTCCAGTATCAAGCCATTTACATACCTTGCTGTTTTTTTCAGGGTGTCCTCTGTATAACTAGCTCTTAAAATTACCGAGTAGAATTGTTCAGTATATTCTCTCACTATCATCCCTTTTTGCCTCAAATTTTGCACTTGTCGATGTAGTGCAATCTGCTAATCTTTGGGCAAAAATCTGCCCTTCAACTTGGCACCATTCTTGCCCATTTCTTTATTGGCAACTTGTTCATCCTTCTTCTCTCAACTTGAACATTGTCCCACCACAAGGTTACATGTCCTTTCAACTTTTTTGCAGTGAAATTACCTCTCTGATATTCACTGACCTCATCACATTCGAAATATTTTTCCAATTCGATGATCCAGTCCAACAAAACGTTTGCGGACAAGCTGCCATCATAATTTGGAATCTCTGGCTTAGGCTTGCTGCTAGCCAATAGGACCAACCTCAACAATCTAATTTCCAACCCTTCTTCATCTGATCCATCTGTTGCAACTATGGCTTCTTCTTCATTGTCATCTCCTACCTCTGGATCCTTTCTCCTTCCTGCTTCAACTACCTCCAATCAAGCAGTAAGGATCCTAATTTTCTCCTGTAATCCTTCCTCTGCTACTCTCCAAGCACCTCTTCCACAACCTCGTCTTCCAATTTCCATTTCTCAGGAAAACTCCAAATCCTCTTCTGATACCATGATATGATGGGACCATCCCGTTAAGCTATGGATTAAAGTTAATTAAATAGTGATTAATATTTTGGATCAGGTCAAAGCAACCATAGTTGACATTAAATAGTTGATTAGTGTAGATATTTTTGGTTTTAGATTGATTGCGTAGTTATTGCTAGTACGTTGGTAGGTGAGTGGGGATGCTTGTCCACCTCAGTATTCACCCTCCACACTTTGAATATACTCCTCCTTCCCACTTTTCACTTGTCACTTTGGTGCTTGGTTTCTTCTCTGCTCCGGTGAGGGTTTGTGAGGGTTTGTCTGCAACTGTGTTAAGTTTTTTTTTTTAATGGCACCTTGTCTACACCTAGTTATGGATTCCTTTCCCTAGTTTGATACTCTTCACCATGGATACTACTAGTTCTATTGTTCTCTTAACTTTCTCTATATATGTTTCTCTGATTGCATTTTTGTTTAATCTATTGTTAACTCTCTGTGGGTTTCGGGTTACGGTCACAATGGACCACTATGCTTGGCTTCGACAGATACTGACAAGGTAATTCGTTTCCTTCCTTGCTATAGTTATTTACTTAGTTTTACTGTGTTACTAAGGGTAGCCGCTCCTTGTGAGTAGGGATCCCTCTTGTGGCTGCGACCCAGTTTCAAATTCGTTCCACCAACGCTTTCTATCCTTTTGGTAAGGTACGTTATGATCCTACTTTCACTACTCATCACTGGTCCTCACGACTTGTTTTTGGAATGCAAACACTAATATGTCTCTGCTGTCCCGTTTGTAGGTTGGGATTGGCTACAAATTGAGTCGCTACTTGGATTTCTACCAATGAAACTGGTAGGGTCGTTCTCTATTATAGTCTTGTTGTTTGTAGACTTCCTTCTTTCGATCCTTCGGTGGTATAGTCTGCTATTAGGTTAGGAATTGAGAGATTTAGCTGCTCTGTCTATTAATTAGCATCCAATGACCTTTGAGTTCAAGTTGTAAATAAGTTCTTGCTTTCGACAGTACTGTAGCTATTTAGGGTTTTCAAACCCTAGTTTCATTGTTTTTTTTTATAGAGGAAGTCATTCCACTTCGTTGTTGCTGGTCTTACGCACTTGAAAATTTTATTTGTTTCTATATGCCAATGTTAAATCTTATATAGTGGAAAAAAAAGATATTCGGTTACACATGGATTACCTCTATCATGAATGCATTCTACAGTGTTTGAATCTGTTGGCTCACTGCTTTGGTTGTTGCTTGCATTGTGTGTCTAGAACTTGTACTATTATTGGGATTACATAATTAGTTCTCTTAATAATGTTATGCTCCTTATTCTCGTCATTCGAAGTTAAGAACTATGTCTCTATCTATTAGAAAAGACCGATGGGAATAAAGAAACACATTTCTTTGTCTAATTGTCATACACAGTAATTAGTGGGAAAATAAAAGAAATAAAATGGAAGATTACTTGTTACAAATGGATTGAGATTCTGAGGTTTTTGATAATTGTTTACTTCGGTATTCTATTCCTATTCTAGTGAATTGAACCCCTTCAAAAATGTATTACTCGCTTTTGTATTGTTTTCCTACAGTTACCCAAACTGTTCACAATTATCCTTCAGTTGCTTTTACAGTTACATAGTTGATAACTATTTCAGGTCTTCTTGTGCTATAAAATATACAATATATATATTTTTAAATGAAAATAAAGTTGTAAGATAAATGAACAAAAAGACAAACAATGTGGTGGTAACGATTCTAAACTAACTGCACTATTCCTAGATATCCCTTAACTAACAATGAAATTAAAAAAACATGTTCCTAAACACCATTTTGATCAACAAACATAAAGGAAACCAAATGATAATAAACATGTCCTCCTTAGTTGAGACCAAGCCCTTGGTCATGGTACCCTCAGTTGGATGCTCCTGCGTCAATAATATTGATAGATAATATATTTAGAGTTTTTATTTTGCAAAATTTCATTATTATAATACACAGCATCCTTATATTCAATTCTTCATGACATATGGATTGACAACACGTGGGCCTCCTATTTGACATGGTCTACAGACACAAGCTCTACGTAAAATGAAATAAGCCATTGTTTCCTGACATATGGATTGACAACACGTGGGCCTCCTATTTGACATGGTCTACAGACACAAGCTCTACGTAAAATGAAATAAGCCATTGTTTCCTGACATATGGATTGACAACACGTGGGCCTCCTATTTGACATGGTCTACAGACACAAGCTCTACGTAAAATGAAATAAGACATTGTTTCCTCAATCCTCCATTCATTTTGTTGGGTTTGTGACATATTAGTTAAGAATTCATCTTGGTCCATTTTAGGCCATAAATAATTGGCCAATTTTTTTTATTTTGAAAATTTGAAAAGTTCTTTTCTCGGATGGGTTGAATTACTATATAAAATTAATTTCCCACCCCTCTTAATCAGTGTGGCGATTACATCATTACCTAATTAGGTTGATTTTCATCTGAACAAGGAAGTTGACGTAAGATTTCAAAAATATAAATTTGCTACATGTTTTGAATTGGTCCTACATTTTCCAAATCTATGTGAACCTATTGAAATAGATGCGTTTGTAAATTAGCGTGGCATTACATAATTACCCCTTACATTGATTTTCAATTTAACAAAGAATTTCAGTAAAATAAAAATTAAAATAAAAATAAATAAAAATCTCTTTATGATTTGGCATGATCTTGAATATTCCACATCTACAACCTTTTGAAATAGGAATAGATTCATCATATTATACCATTAAAATGGTTCTTAAATAAGGAATCCAATTATGACCTACAATTTTGGAATTTGAGATGTGGTATATTATAGAAGAAACAATTTTATTCCATGATGGAGCCACTGGAGTAATGACATCCTTATATGCTAGGAAAAGTAACAATACAAATCACTATCCTCTAATTTTTTTATTTTTTTTTAATCTGTATGTCCATTATTAAAGAGTAGTTGTATCTCAAATCGGAATTATATATATATATATATGTTATAGCTCCAAATCTCACCATTATGGTTTGTGATGCTGCACTTATGGCCTAGGGCAACCCCTCCTTCCAGACCTGGTCCAAAATCTAAAAAACAGTGTTTTATTCCCTGTACGTGACATTGCCCTGAGTTAAATGCGTATATACGCGGGTTCATACATACCCAACCCGCGTATATGTATTAAAACACTTTAAAAAATATAAAACTCCTTATTTTCGGGCGGAGATTGTGGGTTTTACCTGCTGATCACCTGTTAGTGCCCATGGCCTCAACTGTCCCCAACCAATTCCTAACTAAAAAACTACTTTGGAATTGGTATAAAAAGACATCAAAGGGGAGGCCTAGAGGAGGAGAGAGTATAGAGAAAGGTTATTATACTGAGTTTTTTCCCCCTGATCAGGTCTGAAGACCCTTGTGCCTTCTGCACTTCCCCCATCTTGTACAGGAAACCCTTGTTTCCTTG
>APFE031081677.1:0-18114 GCA_000404065.3 Pinus taeda | reverse complement strand
TTACTATTTTAAAACAACAAAAATTATAAATTATGTATTTGTTTATGTGCTTCATAGAGTTCGAAGATTTGTGATCATTATATTTATGGAATATTTGTATTAGGAAGATCCACATAAAAAGATCACTTGTTGTAAGTTGAACCAGAGACACTGACTCCAAAAGCGTCGAGATAATTGAACATGTAACTTATCAATAGCAAAAAAATTGAACATGTAACTTATCAATAGCAAAAAAGTTTTAACGACAAAAACTCGACCGATTATATTAACCCGCAAAACTAAAAATAATCATACATATTTAAAATACAAATGACTTTATTTTATCATCATTATATTTTGTTTCAAACTATAAAATTTTGTTTTTTATATATATTTTAATTATATATATATAATATATTATATTATATATAAAACACGCCTTAAATTGTTAAAAAATTTAATTTCAAAAACTTATAAATAAATGAAATGAAATTTATATGAAATCTCAACAACGTTTAAGGATTTGGGAGTCCTATTGCACCACAGTGAAAATTTTGAAAAAACAAAAAGGCAAAGGGAACCCTACATTTTTAAAACTAACCCTCTCCCGCTTTAGTCAAGAGAAAGAAGACAATTTGTAAGAAAGAATCCCTCCGCGTGATTACTCTCTTGCTTGTAACGGATCAAAGCATGGTTTAATTAATTAGAATAATTCATGGAAACTACATTGATTTTATATATATATACGTATAATTTTTACTTTTCATTACGGTATGAGTAATATATAATTGTCGACATAATTATATTCAAAATTGAAATGACTTATTTAATTTATATCATTTTAAAAGAATTTTGATTTAAGAGGGCCATGTAAAATGTAATTTAAAATCTATTTAAAATTTAAAACTTTTTATTATATTTATGTGAATGAGGTCAATTTAGTGTTCAACATGTTAATTATAGTATTAGAAATTAAAAAAATAATGTGTTTAATAATAAAGTGTACATGATATCTTCTACTAAAGAATTTTTATTGGAAAAGAAATATGTGATTACTATTATAATTACTTATCTACATTCACCTATCTTTCAAGAATACAACTTTTATGGAGTTCTTTGAACAACTTTTGGCATTACATCATATGGTTCGGAGCATTCTTGTGTCTTCAAAGGCAAGGAATCTCTCACTCATCTAAGATCCAACTCTTGAAACACAAAGTGCATATTTTTCCTCTAGTTTTCTTCTTCTCCTTTTCTTAGTGCCAGTTTGGTTGTGAGGAAATTTATCAACAAAATGATTAACGTATTTCTCAATCCAAACAACCAAGCAATCGATCATCCAATTGATACATTAAACTCTTGAAACATTAGCAATTCTCCTTCAAGTAGACCTTCTCCGGTTTGCCTCAATGTCTCATTTGTAGTTACCAACATGGTTTGACTTCCTCTTTAGTTACAAAATGGTTTGACTCCCTGGTTACCATTACCAACTACCCAATGCATAAGCTCTTATTAGTACTGCAACATTGACAACCAACTCATTGAACCCTATCTCCAACTACGACATTATCACTAGCAAGGCTTCTCGCCAATCAATCCATAGACATTGATCCAGTCAACCAATTACTCAACTTCACAACTCTAGACAACTTGTGCATGTTAATCTATTACGATCTAGTTGACAACAAACTAGTATTTATGTTTAGTGGATCTAGTTTGATCAATCCTCCTTCAATGGACTTTACCTATTCAATCCTTACTTCAATACTAGTTTTAAGACCTACCCCACTTTTAGGAAGTTTTTGGCACCTCAAAAACTCATCAATTTGAAGATGTGGAAAATTATGTTTCACCTACCCTAGTTGATATCATTTATCTTTTTCAAGGACTTATCCCTTTATACCAATACACGATAACTATTGTTTACCTCTTTGAATTACATGAATCTTCCTCTACAACACAATATCATGTTCCAACGTGTTTTCAACCTCGGGGACCAATCCTTCTACCTCATGCAACATTGGTAGCTCTTGTGAACACTAGTCTACTATGGTCTAATTGACAACATGTGCATGCTAGTCTACTATAGTATAGTTAACAACAAACCATATTTCTCGTCAATTTATCCAATTTAATCAATTCTCCTTACGTGGACTATGCCTAGTTGATCCTTAATTTAATCCAACCTTTGGAACATATCTCCCATTTTGGGGAATTTTTGTTCTCTCCAAAGCTTATCAATTCTAAATATGAGGAAACTTGTGCTACACCTCCCCTCACAATACCACTTGGATTTGAATTACTTGAATCTTCCTCCACAACACAATGTTATGTACCAACTTGGTCTCAACCTTGGGGTCCAAGCCTTCAATTTCATGCGACATTGATAACTCTTTCTCTCCTTCCTTGAGCATGGAAGGCTCGGAGCTTCAAAATATTCACATTGACAACATAATAAATACTTACATATGGTGGAAACTCTAAGAAAGGCATTATTTTTCTAACTGTGTAATCTTAAATGGACCATACCTAATAGATTTCACCTTAATCTTCCTTGAGACTTGCGATTGCTTCTAATTAAGGTGTAGCCCAACCATATTTCCCACCTTGAACTAATGAGTCATTGGGTTGATTATGTTTGTCTTTATAGCGCTGTTATACTTACTATTGCTACTCTTCCACTTGCTTGTGCATTCACATATCATCTTAATAAACTTGATGGCCTTAAATTTTTCATCGCCACAAGTGACTAATTTGTCTTGAAATGTCAAAGGGTGTTCAAGGAGAAAATCACAAACACAATTTAAATCGTGATTCACTAATGGAAGATCAACAACCTAATTATAATAGTATTGATTGTAGGGCACATTGTCCTCCCAAGTCATGGGATGCTTCCTATTAAAATTTCTCAACAAATGAACCACTATTGTGGTCCTTTCCTTCATTTTTTTGTTTGTTTGTGGGTGAAAGGTTGTGCTTCTCTTCAACTTAGTAACCATTGTACCCCACAAAGTTCTCCAAAAATGGATCAAAAATATGTTATCCCTATCTGAAACAATGGAGTCAAGCAATCGAAAATGCACCCATATATTATGGAAAACCAACTTCACCACTTCTTTTCCAATCAGAGTGTTCTTACAAGGAGTCTCATCTTCTGAATCTATTGACTGCTACCAACAGATAATAATTTGATTTTTAAGCTTTCACAATTTAGTGTATTAATATGAAGGGTTTTATCAAACACAATGAATGACACGAATTTCTAAACATGATGGACAACATCAATTTCTTATATACAATGAATTGAAAAACAACTCGACATCATTTTCTCAACCACAGTGAAATTGAAAAACCTTCACATCAATAGTTAATAATGTCCACGAAAAATCTCTAGCTCTTCAACTTTCTTCCAAAGAAATCCATCGATGTGCTCTCCCATGGTTAACTTAGAACAATGGAAGGAGAATACAATCTCAACTTTCTATTGGTAGGTTTCAACATTAGATATTCTTGCTTGCATAAATCATATTCTCAATTCTCGTTATCGCCAACATTCAAGATGTAATTAATTCTACAAACTTTTCATCGACAATAGTAATATTATAGATTTGAGGCTTTAGCGATCTGTATTTTGTATGGTGATATTTTCCGAGGCTATCGCATTCATGTTTTCTTGGAATCGGCGTTTCGAACCAACCACTGTGGTTCATCATCAGGATCAAATGAGTGAGTAAGTCAGAACATCAAGGGATCCATAAATAGAGGAGAGGGTTAAGTGAAAGGAGCCGACAAATTAATTAATGATATGATTCATATTATTAATTAGTTAATGATTCATTTATTTATTTATTTATTTATTTATTTATTTATTTATTATGATATATTCTTAGTTTCTATTTTGTATTTCTTTTTAATATTGAAACATAATAATGCTTGATCTAAAGTATAACTAATTAATTATTGTTTTACTTTTGTTGATTTCAAAGATTTAATATTAATTAATGCCTATTACCTAAATTTATTATTCATTATTAATTGATTTTCCATTAATTTTAAATTGAATCAAATTATTAATGTTAATTATATTGGCATGAAAGTATAATTTTATTATATATAATCATTAAGTATTATGTTAGTGATGTTCCCAAGTGTTTGTAAGTTATTATATCTTTGTTAATTCTTAATTGTTAATTAATAATTTAAGGGTTTTTTAGTTTAAAATAAAGTTGAAATAAAATAATTCATCTTTAACTTATTGTTTCAATAAGTATTATCTCAATTTTTAGATTTTATTGATTATATATTTTCTTATTAATAACATATTTAATATTTTTGTTATTGTTGTTTCTTAGTCTTTGCATTTGTTTAAACATTATATCTATAATTATAATTGTTATTATTAATTTAGGGAGTTTTAGTTGAAAGATGAATTTAATGAATAAATTAGTTCCTCCTTGATTATTCTTCTCAATTTTGAAATTATTAATGTTCATTATTATTTGTATATTATAAGATAGACCAGGGAAGCCAAATCAGGAGAATAGGGTAGCTAGGAGAAGGTGGAATCGGTCGTTAGAGTCGAAATCCAATTATCACTAATTTTCCATCCCTCATCGCGATTAAGGTTATTTGGGTGTTTACCTATTTCAATAGCTTCTCTAAATTTCCTATGGTGATAGTGATCAATTTTGGCCGCAATAGAAGAGTTTTATATACATATGTGCTGATTAGTTTTACTAGAGTGCTTGGCGATGGCTGAGGTTTTGGATCGGTTTTGTTTAATGTCAGCGGCATGCTCTTGAATCCTGGTTGATATAGATCGACCTGTTTCACCAGTGTAGGCTTTGCCACAAGAACAAGGTACTAAATAAACGCCTTTGTGGTATTTAGGATCAATAGGGTCTTTTACTAAATAACAATTAAAAGACCCTATTGTGCAGAAGCCTTCTGCTCAGAAGTTGCCCAGTGCATGAACCAGGGAGTTGCCTGGTTCTCTCCACAACTATGCAATCTCTCTGGGCAATGCATGGTAGCTTTTCCTAAAAAAGCATAAATCAAAAAAGTGAAAAATCATCCATAAAAATAGGGAACTATTTTTAGCAATCTGAAGGAGGCACTTGAGTTATTTTGGAAATTGTTGCCAAGTGTCGCTTTTTCCTTGATTTTATGTTTTCGCGTCATAAACACTAAATTGACCAAATCTATTTAGTTGACATTGTCATAGCTCATTTTCACATTCGATCTTGGAGCTCTGGCATTTCTAAGGAGATCAAGGAACCTTCGGTGCGATTATCGTCGCTTTTCCGAGTAAGTCTTGCTTTTCTAGTATTTTGTCACTTTTTCTGTCATTTTTGCTTGTTTAGCTTGTGAGAGTGTTGTTTCACTTGTTTTGTTGAACGACTAATGGCATTTTAGCTTATTTTATCTTGTAGAAGTGTTATTTCAATTTTTGCATTGCCTTTCCCAAGTGTTGCATGAATTACTCGATTCTTGCACTAACGGTCATCGTTGCGGCGCCTCTCTTCACATGCTTCATTTTCCTTCAATTTGATTAATTCCTGCACTTGTTTTACTTGCATACATCATCACTCAGTCAGATCTGCACTCAGCATCACACCATCCTTCAGATATGCTCAATTTCATATTCCCCTCTGGTAGATCTGGATTTCCCATGCCTAGATCTCGCTTTCCCTTGCATGCACTGTGCATTCTGGGAGCTCAAGGCCTCTGCCTTAACTTCTGGAATTATGCAGAGGTTGCCTTGGCTTGGCTCCAACTGCGCACTGTGCAATTCCAGGAGCCATCCTCCTAGTCTTGGTCACTATGTCTGCGCAATGCGCAATCTCTCATGGCATGTGCCCAGACTGAACTACGCATTCCATAGTTCCAGTCAGCAAGCCTCCCCCACTAACTACTGGGGTTGTGCAATGCACAGTTCTAGCATGTAGCCAGTGACCTCTGTGAACCATAATTGCACAATCTATCCCATCATAAGCCTAGTTTGTTGCTTGGTCTTGTCTTGAAGTTTCTTTTGGTTTTAAGCTAATAATGGCATGCCATGATATCCTCTTTATCTCCAGGTACAACAGTTGTTAAGCATCTCTCTAGCAGTTACAGTTAGCATGGCCTCCAATGGAGTTGCATTAAAGGAAATCGTCGAAAGAAGTACTAGGGAAGCAATTGAGTAGACGTCGGTTAATCTACCAGTTTATGCAGACACTCAGTTGTTCATTGAGAAGGGCACAAACATGACATGGCAACAAATCAAGGATACTTTTGCAGAGGACTTCAAGGAAGACTTAGAGGGTTGGCAGGTATATATTAGTATCCAGCTGTCATGATTATACAAGGTTGCATGCAGGTACCCTGCCTTCCCATGTGCAGACATTATCAGTTGTATTATCTCACACATAAGTCTAGAGACTATGACATTGAGCAGTGCCAGCGGGATAGAGCTTGCCACATTCCAGGCAGATAACTTTCATCAGATGTATCATTTACCTCAGCCAGCGAGGCACATAGACACACTTTTTTATTCCACCCATTGCCAAGTGAACACGAGATATATAGTCAAGCGTTGGGTGGAAGAACTGTCAAATTTCAGACAAACACCCAATTATGTTTACAAGACAAAGTCTCTCAAGAAGGCCTACCAGTTCTTGATCATCTTTGCATGTTGAATATACGGTCAAGAGAACACAGAGATATTTCTTGAAGGTTGGGTAGTTGTATTGGACCAGTTGGTGAGTGATGGAAGGTCATTAAACTAGTCGGACTTGTTTGCTCATCAGTTGAAAATCCATGTGATTAACGCTTGGAATCCACCCAGCAATGAGCAAGCGTGATTCTACATGTCTGCATACTTACTGGATGCAATCTATGCCAGCAACAATTTCCTAGCATGAGCTGGACATGGACACTAAAAGAGACTATCATCAACATTTATTGCAAGTTTCTTTTTTACTGTAGCTACCGAGGAGTAATGGAAAGGTTGATTGACAATTTCATCATCCAATTGTATAAACTTATCTTTGAGCGGGATCCACCTTGCATGTCCCAAGAAGCAAGCAATGTGATACTTAACATTTCATATGGGTATGCCTCACCTAGTGGCACCTTCATTAGAGTGTTTGGCAGAGAGAAGCCTCTGCATGTTCTACCAAGGTATGCCATGGACAAGCTAGTCATGCAAGAGGTCTCATATCACCTCTCCATAGGGTTATTAGTAGGACTACATAGGAAGAATCAAGTGCCATGACCCGCTTATAATCCTTTTTGAATCTGATTATACGAGATTAAGAGCTTGAAAGATGTAGATGTCGAAGCTAAGGAGATATTGAAGTTAGATTTCGGCACCAAAGACATTAATCTGTATGATCCCCACGGTATTTGCAAGAACCATTGTGCGAACGTGTACTATCCATGGATCCACATGACATATTACTGGCACGAGGAGGACCTTTGGAGGTACTATTACAATGACTCCAAGCTCCATGAGGCGGTCAATATATCCACAACTTGGAAGGCTTCTCTGCAGGCAACAACAACATAGGAAGTAACAACAACAACAATAGCAATAAGCAGCAATCTAGTGTAAGACAAGGGTAAGAGGAAGATTGTCGAGAACACTAAGGCAGAGAAAAGCTGCAAGATGAGAGCAAATCCTATCATGGAGAAAGAATATTTGGCAGCGAATGAAAAGAGGGAGTAGTAGATAAATATAGTAGAGCTAAGGAAGAGAGAAAAGAAAAGGTTGCAGGAAGCAGAACTAAAGTTGCAGGAAATGGAGAAGAAATTGAAGGAAGAGAAGGAGTTGAGAAGGAGAGATAGAGAAGAGAAGAAGAAACAGGAGGAACAAGAAAGGCAAGGTGAAATGATGGAGAAAACAACACCCATACACGTTGAGGAGTTGGAATAGCTAGCAGATGAAGAATAGGGTGAACGGATGAAGGATCAGGAGTTTTCTCAATAGATTGAGAAAATGATTGAAGTGACAGACGTGGAGTTGGGATAGGAGCCATAGAATGAAGACATTGACCTTATGTTGAGAGTTTCATAGGTCATCTCTCAGTCTCCACCACCTCTAGTGTCAGAACTAATCCCAAGCGAGAAAGTAGAGGCTACTTCCCTTGATGATGATCCAGTCATGGATGTGTACAATCTATCATTTGAAGAGTTGCAGAAAAAGATTGTACAGGCAAGAGGAAGCACTTTCTGGATGATCACGTGTCACATGCATTCATGAAGGAAAGGGTGATAGTGTCAAATATCATAAAGCATCTAGTTACCCTTGTCAATGCCACCTTGGCCTATGCAGGAGCAACGAGCTCAAATGTTAAGTTCTTGTTGGCCGAGAATGCACAAATGGCAAAGAATCTATAGGCTATCAGGTAAGAGGCAGAACAACTTCAGAAGCAGAGTGAATTTTCCGCAATGGCAGAGATGAGGAAAGTGATACTTGTTGAGGTATCAACACTTGAGACTACCATGCGGAAGCTCTATGACGGATTTGTCACCATGCATAAATTTGTTGTCTGTGTGTGTGGCTTACAACAGCGGAGCAAAGAGTTTGTTCAAACTATCATGAACATACATGTTGCCATCGCCCATGTGCAAGAGTGGAAAATGCATTACAAAGGGGCCCCGCTTCACTTGTCAAAGAAGATGAATCCATAGGCAAAGCTAGAGAAAGCAAAGGTTTGGATGTTGATCCAGAACTATGAGAAACTTGCCCCATTCGTCAGCAACATATAAGCCTCATATGCACAATTGTACAAGAGTTTGGATGTCATGGTGAGAACACACAGGATCCCATCAATCGGTTTCCTCACCAAGGTTAGACCCAAGAGCCAAGTCCGACTAGATATCAATGGATACATGGAGCAGCTAAGGCGAGAGCCTACCAGGGATGACTTGGAGTTGAGCGCACATAACATCCAGAAGTACATTGGTGGTCCTATCATGTTTAACACCATGTTGCACATGCTTCAGGACGAGTTGGACATAGGTTCCAAGACCATATACCCAACTGCTATGGAGGAAAGAATTCGATATCAGAAAGACACCATCAAGCAGTTTGGGGACATAATCACACAGTACCAAGCTTGGCATCAATATGCGACCGAGAAGCACCAAGTGGAGGTTGTCGAGTTGGTATTTCCCCAAACTTCAGAGTCATAGTGTTTTGTCTTGTTAGGCTATCTCTAGCCTATTTTTTCTTACATGGGTACATGTGGAAAATGTTATATTATTTGTAAATATGTTGTGAGTGAAATTCCAAGTGTCATTAGTGGAATGTGAAAGGTCATCATGTTATGTAATGAGTTATTTGTAAAGAAGTTGAAGAGTCATGAGGACAGTCAAAGAGTCACAAAGGGGAATTTCAAGGCTCACCCCACCCCTTGTTTTAATAGAACCTCATAACTTGTAGAACAGGATTTTGGGAGCCAAGCTTTTGGCTAGGCTCAGGCTTAGAAAAGGATTGGGAGTATTGTGACGAGCATTGGCTTCTCTACAACATAGAGCAAGTATACTTCTTTGGAGGAGAAGGTGTTATTGACTATAATGATCCACTATTGGGGCTAATGGTCGTCAATGGTGTATGTATGGATGGAACTTTCACGTATAATAATAATAACAGAGCCAGCACACTTTCATGCATATGTTGTTATTGTAGTTGGACTATTCTGGTTGCTTTAGCAATGTATGTTGTTTAATTTACGCATTTGCTTATGGACTACTTTGTATGCAATTGTACGAATCTTGTTGGGTGTGTGTTGTTGGATTAACCCATCGCTTTAATTTGTGGACTATTCTGCATTTTAGCTTGTGATGTCATTCCGTTGTGTTCCTTTCAAGTTGCGTACAATAACAGGCTTCTAAGGGGCACACTTCCTTTTCCCCTCCGTGTGTCATAACCTTCATGCATTGCACTTGACTCTTCGCGGGGTCACACACTTGCTCTCACCCAAAGTTGTCTTACTTCTTTTGTGCGTTAACGCGGTCAAAGCATTACACTACCACCCACTGTTGAGACTCCTACTCCAAATGATTTGAGATCTAAAAATCCCTTGAATATTAACAGATCCAACGTCATCAACAAAACTTTAAAAAAAAAAACTGAAAATAAAATTAAAAATAAAAACAAAATCCTAAATTTTCAACCAACAAAAAAAATACTTAATTCTCACACAATAAAACCACGTTGAACAAATCCATGAATCCCCATAAACTAAATGCTGGAAAACACAAGTTCTAAAGAGAGAATAATTACCTTGAATCCCCATAAACTAACTGCTGGAAAACACAAGTTCTCAAGAGAGAATAATTACCTTGTCGAAAGAATTTTAGCTTCAGCTCCATTGGATTCTACTAAAACTTATTCTTTGAATAAGTTATATAAAAGTCGAATTCAAGGTTAACTTATTAGCAAAAAGTTAAAATAATTACCTTAAAAGAAACTTAGCTTCAACCCCAGGTTCTATTAGAACTTGTTCTTTAAATGTTATATAAAAAGTCAAATTCAAATTTAACTTATAAGCAAAATCTACAAGGCTCGATTGATGAAATTTATAATAATTCTATTTATTCTCAAATGTCAACATAGTACCCTTTACTGGCTATAAATAAAGGATATGTGGAGACTTGTTCACGTTGTTTTATTCAACAATGTTATAATATTTAAATAATATATTATCATTTAATTAGGTAAAAGGTGCACCTCTAAAGATGTAAGATCAAATAGATGGTGTAATTTTTTAATATTTTTGATTTACTCAAAAAAAAATGTTTAGTTTGGGATTGGTATTATTTTTTGATATTAATAATTAATTAGTCTATAATTATTTTTAATTTATGGATCTTTACAAGTTATTTGGAGGGATCAAATTTTTTTTCACTTTTAAAAAATGCTCAAACATTTTCAAGAGAAAAATTGATCACTCTCGATTGCTTAGTTAGATGGAATATAGGACTGATTAATTATTAAAATATATCACAGTATAGTTCAATTTTGTATATAATATAATGAGTTTATTATATATATATATAATTATAATGTGTTATATTATATAATATATAATAAAAAGTTATAATATATGATGTTTTGGTAAAACCAAAACATAAAATTTATATGTAGGGTTAATTATAATTAATTTATTATTTTTTAATTTAATTTAGTTATATTTATATTAAATAGTATTTATGTTGGGGATAGATATGTTTATTGTTGGAGGAAGATTTTGAATTTCTAATTCAATTATCGAATAATTATTTAGGTGGATGGTAAGAATTTAACCCCCATAAACTATTTTAGAAAATTCATAGAAAAAATAATAATAATAATAATAATAACGGTTGAAATTTATCTCCAAAGTAGTTATGTTCTTTTTACTCTTTAATTAAAGTGATTAATTTAAAAAATAGCATATGAATATCTCAAGTGAGTTATTGTTTTTTGGCATGTGGTATTGATAAGCCATTTGGTTTGTAACAAAGTCTTTCCATGGTTAAGTTTGGATAAATTCTCCCATTGGTTTAAGAATCTTGTTTCCGGTGTTTTTTAAATGTATATATTGCTTAGCTTTATATTCAATTATTTTTATAATTAATAATAAATTAAAATAAAGTTACAATTTAGATAGCTTTATGATGTTTTACTTTTAACAATGTGAGATGCATCATGAAATGAGTGTTTGATACTTATTATGGATTATGTCTATGGATGTTTACCAGTCATTTAATTTATATGGATGGGGCTACTATATTATATGTTGATAATTGTAAATTGTAATACTTAATGATTTAGAATATATAATATGCTCCTGTTGTCCATGTCTATTCAATGGACCGTCAGCCGATTTAGAAGGCCTGTTACAGTCAGAGATATATACCTACACCTGATCAGCAACAGAACACCATATTCGCTGCCATCTTTTCCATCTATCTACTGGAAGGCAAAATGTCCACCAAAGCTCATACATTTTGCATGGCTTGTATTCTATAACAAAAATCTTTCTTGGGACAACCTCAGAAAACGGAATTGGCATGGCCCCAGCAGATGCACAGCTTGCAGAACTGAAGAAGAAACAAATCTACACATGTTCATCCACTGTTCAGTCATTCAGCGAATCTGGTATGTTTTGGCCAACACTTTTTATTTCCCTCTGACTGCTTATGATTCTCTTAATGCAGCGCTTATTGGATGGAGCAGACAAAGTGGGAATACACGATTCCTTATTCTCATTTTTCTATGGAATGTCTGGAAATGGAGGAATGCATCCATCTTCAACGACTCGGTCTCACCGCCAAATTGCATCCTAGATAACATTCTGTCAGACTGGCATATGATATATGGGTCTAACTGAATTTTCTCCATATCACAAAGATTTCCTATCATATAAGATCTATCTATCCGGGACAATTCCAAATATAACAATTATCTGTATAAATCTAGATATGAATTTTGACAGCACATATGATATACATATATCCATATATGTACATTCTAGATAATTTTTTTAAAAAAAGAATATATAATATGCTAATTTTATTATAATTAAATAATTTGATAAGTTATAAATTTATAATTTATAAATTCAATTTTATATATATTTATTCAATTAATAAATTATGATATAATTTATTAATTATGAATAATTAGTATTATATAATCTTAGTGTTTTGGCCTTTTTTTGGTATATTTATAGATAAATTTTATCTAAAATATGGTAAGGATCAGTTTGAATTATATATTTGAGAGTATAATCTGCATATCTAATTTCTCGTGTGTTTCTTCAAAAAAGTAATCCATTATATATTCAAAAATCACATTTTTATAAACTAAAATAAATGAATATTAGATTATGCTCACTATCTATTCAAAACATAGTATTATATAAGTTTCTTAAAAAATCTTATTTTTTATATAAGTTCTTAAAAAATCCTTATTTTTATTTATATTATTATATAATTAGTTATTATATATATATTTATTTTAAAATATATTTTTAAATGTTTATTATATTTCAAATCTATTTCATTATTATATGAAATAATGTAAGGTTTATTTGCAAAAACATTGAAATGAGTGATATTATAAAATATTTTATATTTAGTTGGGTGTGTCATATTTCGAGATGATGTTATGAAAATGTTAACCAAAGTAAGGTTTATATATAGTTTGCTATTGCCAAATAAACTATGATAAATAATTATCTTTAACTTTTATAATTCTTACTCATTAATTTACATTGACCCACTTTCTTAAAATTCTATTAATTTTTTAATCCAACTCATTCACCAATTTTTTAATGAAGTCCATTTAGACCCAAATTTAATTTAATCATTGCCATAATTTGCAATTTGTGCAAGCTTATAACAAGATTCTCAACCACTTGGAAATGACCAAGTTGTAGCTATTGGAATTTAGTGTATTTTCACTTTTCTTCATGTAGAAAATGAGGTCCCTCGCATAGAAATATTTATTTCCTATATATCATTTATCAAACCATTTCTTGATTTTCTATTGGTGAACAACAAACTTATTCTTTACTTTCTTTCCTTCTTCTTCTGGCTTCGGTAAGGTATCAACCCACTTTTTAGTGACGTGGTATATTTGCCCACAAAAGGCCCAGGGTAGTTAGAAGGATAAAAAGAATAAATTTGGGGGAAGAATGTCTCCCTTATCATAAACCAACAATTAAAGGGAGGTTCCTATGGATGCTTTCAAAATCACTTTATCAACATATAGGGCATCTAATAAGGCATTTAATAAGGTGTTTTGCCAACTAACATTTAATTTTAAATGTGGATTAGATTTTTATTGGTTACCTCGGCTAGACCATTTCCTTAAGGGTAATAGTTATATGAGTATTCTAAAATTATTCCCTTGTCTAAACCAAACGTATTTCAATTTGAAGGCGAAAAATAAGTAGCATCTTTTGAAATGAGAGTTGAAGGAATGTTAAACCTAATGATCATTTGGTGTTCTAGAAATTGAATAGTTTCCTCATTTATTCTACCCAATGCCACATCTAATGTCCATCGTGTAAAATAATATATTGTAGTTAAGATGCATTTGTACTACTCATAAGACTCTAGATTGACTTCTATAATGAGGTCCAAACCCTATGAATCAAAAGGTTCTTCAATCATGATAGATTGCAAAGTGGAAATTGGATTAATTTCTTGTTTAGCACATCTTTGAGAGATTTTATATTTTTGAGCATATAAGGGTGCATCTCTAAGTGTTTTCAACCAATAATACCTAACTCTCATAATCTTGTGAGATATTGTTTTAGAAGTGAAGTGTCCTCTATCTAGCCCTTCATGTAGTTCTATGAGGACCTTTATCAACATCATATTTCTCATGACATCTAAAAAAACCTCCATCATAATTATTTTAGAATATAATGAAATCAATTAGTTGGTACTGAGATGACCTAAGTCTCAATGCTCTTTCCTATTTTGAATTAAGATAGTTGGGAGTAGTGCCATGTTGCAAATATTTCCTTATCTTAGTGTACCAAGAGTTTATGTCCACAAGAACATACAAAATTTCATGAGTGTGGAGAGATATATTATTCTCCTAACCTTCTTCTAATGAATTAATTAGTTCCAACGCTTCTGCTACAAGTTTACATAAACATTGGCCTCTAATGAAAGTGGTAATTTGAATTATATATCATTAGACCATTGCCCATGAATGAAATCGGACATTCATTCCCTTACACATATTTTTGTGTGACCATTGCTACAAGAGATTTACTAGATGCAAACATATATAATTATGAGAGGCCTTTGCTAATATATAGATTGTGTAACATTGAGGTAGAAGCTGTGGAAACTTTGAATTTTTGAAATCCTTCTTCTCAACAGAGGTCCGTTTAAACTAGGTGTCCTTCTTAAACATTTTTTGCAAAGGCTTGACAATCTTGGCAAAACAACCACAAACCTACAGATAAAATTTATCTTTTTTAAGGACTACCTAGAATTCTTTGTTTGACATGGGAATTTGCATGATAACTTTCAATAATTCTGGATCTATTGAGATCCCATCCTATGATATAATGTTTGCAAGTAAGTATCCCCTTGACACGAGGAAAATAATCGTTTTTGGATTAAGAGAAATGCCATATTTGTGACATCTTTCAAATATTTATTTTATGCATTAAAAATTATATGAAATTTTCTTGGAACATGCCATAATATCATTAAGGTAGACTACACAAATCTAATTGATCAACCCTCTAAAGTTTATGTCCATCACATACTATAACATAGCGCCTACATGTATTAGACCAAAGGGCATTATTTGGTAGACATACTTCCCTCACTTTGTGTCAACCAAACCCATCTATCAAAAATTAATCATACCTAAAAAACCAATCTAATAATGAAAACATTCCAGCACCACAAATGAGCTATAATATCTATACCATTGAGGAAATAGGGTAGTTATGTTTATCAGATGCTTAATTGAGATTTAAAAAATCTACATACAGTCTAATTTCCCTAGAATTATTTATAATAGGAATAAATTCACAACCTAGGTAGAATGGTGAATGATCCATAAACTATCATGGATATTCCACTAGTCAAATCTTCACAAAAGGTTTACTAAAAAATATTGAAAAATTGAAATCTACAATATGAAGGTTATTTTTTCCTTAAATTTTGGATTTGTTAATTATTGTGTTATGCTTATACATGCAATAGACAAAATAAGAAAAATAGAGAAAAGTGAAATAAAAATCACAAACCACAATGAACACAATATATCATCTAGGAAACCCTTATGGGAGAAAACACAGCTAGAGGGTGAGGTTGCTCTGCTCTCTCTTACTCTAAATGGGAATGGTTGCAAGCACAAATGAGTGAGACCTATGACTTTCCGGCTACTACAATACACAAACCCTCTTTTTTTCTCTCTATCTACTCTCTGCTACTCTGATCATCTATGGAACAAAATGCACTCCAATGGAATGGAACCCCTTTTCCTCCCAGTGGCCCAGTTATAACACAACTTGATAGCGTATTAGTGGTTAAGTGTGACTCCTTAAGCTCTTAAATAGAGTTGCAATATTTACTCTTATATATTCTTCTTCATTGTGATCACATGGCTGACATGGCATCCTCTTGAATCCTGGTGGTAAAAACAGGAAGGTAAACTTCTACATGGCATAATTTTTGCATATGGACTTTGTTTGAGGTCTTTCTTATGTTGTTCGAAAGGTTTTTAAGTGTCGAATATCACTAGGGATTGATGTTCTTAAGAAACAATTTTTTACCTCAAAAAAATCCATTTAATGCCTTAAACTATTTTTAGAAGGTTTCAAACCCCCAATTCGCCAACCTAGTGATAAAAATGGTCCTTTCCACCCTAAAAGCATCAATATGGATGAAAAATAATATAATTATCTAATCCACATAAAAGAATTCTGAATGTTATCTTTGTATCCAAGAGTTTCTTTAATTCTTTATGTGTAAGATGTTCAAGAGTTGGATGCATTGTACGTAACTTTTATTGAAAAGGCGTAGCATATTCTTTGACTGTAATGACATGTTTTCTAATTTTTATGTCATAATTTTTTAATTCTTCATAGGTACAAACAAATATGTCCTTGTGTTACATCAATAATTGAATATCTGCTCGCTTTTTTGCTTATGAGTAGAAGATCACCAAATTGATGTTTTTGGGGTTCTCTTTAGTGCTCAAATTGACTAGCTCATAAGTTGTAGAAGATCTAGTTGTCTTAATATTTACTATTATTCAAATAGTTTTCTACAAATTGAACAACTTCTCGAGAGTTATGACTCTTTTTGGTAATGGATTGCTCTTGATATTGTACATGTCATTCGTACAATTATGCAAGGCGTTCTCATGTTCCTCATCATCAATAACAACATATTTAAACTTGCCCTAGCTCGACCTGAGGAGTTCAATACTTTTCTCATCATCATTTAATACACTTTATTTCACTACATTATCTAAGGTTGGGAGCTTGGAAATGAGTTCAACATAGAAACCATCATTCAAAGGAGTAAGCCAAGAAGTAGAATCCATTAAATTATTTGTAACTACATTCAAGAGTACAGGATGGAATTAATTGCAAGGCTTTCTCATGATCCTCATTATCTATAATATTATACTTAAAAATATCCTGGTTGGTGAGGAATTCAAATTTTCTTATCAGCATTGAATACCCTTCAGTTGGCTACTTATTTAGGATTGGGATATTAAAAATAAGTTCAACGAAGAAACTATTCCAAGGAGAAAGTCGAGAACTATAATTCATTACATTATTTGTAACTACATTATCAGAGTACAGGATGGAAGTAATATGGGTGAAATCATGTAGATGGGTTACACTTTTGGGCCAAATGTGGTGATAAAATTTCAAGTTTTTCCTCTTCTATGGAATTGAAGCCCTAAAAATTCATATAAGCACTGTGAATTTTGATTCTGAGTTAAAAGACAAATTGTGGATGATTACATTGTTGTCCTAATGATATTTTTGTAAAAATATTTAGTGTCATCTAATATGTTAATTTTCCATTAAATGAAGTACGTGTGCTTGCAAATTTTCACACATCTTAAGAGGTATGTGTGTGTTCACGTAGCATAACTTAGTCTAAAATATGTAATTTTTAAAAAATTATATATGAACATGATCTACAGAGGTAGCTAAGTTATTCATATTAAAATTTTATTTTTTTATGCAATAATATATTTTTTATTATTTTTCGAAGTTGGCAAAGTAGTATTTCAATTGCATTTTGCAAACACATGTGTTCATGTAAGTTTTTTTCATCTATTTAAATAAATTGAAAAACAAAAAGTACCCTTTAAATAGGACTTGTAAATGAAGATAGTGGTATTTTTTGAAAAAAAATCATTGTGTGTATTTTACAATATTGATTTTCTATCCAACATCTTTAAAACAGTTCAAAAAAATTTCAAGTGTTATGCTTAAAAGAAATTAGATGAAAAATATCATATGAATTCAAAAATGTCAAACTCATATGCCATTGGATAGAGGATTCCTTCATGAATCCAACGTGATCAAGTCTGCCACCTAAGGACAAATTTAGACCTAAGTCTGCTATGGTACAAAATGGTGTTGCGGGACATTT